>SKCR01047438.1:0-40988 GCA_019454045.1 Zanthoxylum bungeanum
CAACTAGCCATGTCACCAACTATAATAATCGGTTCCTCGTATGCATGTAATAATGAGTCATTTAATTAGAAATGAGGACATGGACTGACATGATCAATTCGAAGAAGCATACAAACTATAATTATATGGGCACACACAACTTTTTCCAACTAAAAAAAATTCTACAATTGCATGTGATGAGCGGAAAAATATAAATATTTACCGCCCCTTTTACTTAATATTTTGTTTAGTTTCTCGGTTTGATGAACGTTTTGATGTGTTTTAGTTTATTTTGCAGATAAAATAATATTGAGACACAATGAAATCATTTAGGACGAAATGGGTCAAATAAGGACAAAAATTAGACTTGACATATTAATTTTGGAGATTGGAAACTTGAAAGGGCGTTTTAACGAAGTGCGGTTTTGGAAATTCCAGTTTTGCGCATATGTCGTATTTTGGGCATAACGTTTTACTCCGATATCGGATTGAGCTGATTCAAGTTCCAGATTAAAGAACACTCAAAGCTCTACAACTTTGAAAGACAAAATAATTTCTAATTCTGAAGATTTCATGCCCGAAATTGATGAACCATCCATAAGTGTGTTGTGTGTAATTATTAAAGTCATTTTCAATCATTTTCAAAGCAAAAAAATAAATTAATAAATAACTAATAAAAATTATCAAATCACCACCAAACATGATAAGCAATTAGTGGAGAAATTAATAATGGATTTGGAGGAGCAATTAGTGGATCAATTAGTGGAGCAATTAATAATGGATTTGGTGGATGATTTGATGGAGGCAAAATTTTGCCTATAAATACCAAGCCATTTCATTTGTAAATTCATACTTTCTTCTAAGGAATTCCTTAAGAATACTAAGAAGATTGTATCTTGTTTGTTTATTTACAGCTTTCAGTAATTAATTTCCGCTTTCGCACTTTCTTTTCTTTACTTTTCAGTTTTTACTTTCCGCAATTTACTTTTACGCACATTCCTTTTCTTTCTTTAATTTTCAGTTTTTATTTTCAGTAATGAGGAGGTAACTCCCCTTTGCTGGGGTAAAAGGTAAAATTTCTATTACTAATATTTAGATTAATCTCCCTTAATTATAATATATAAATTAGTTAAAACCTGACTTAACGAGGATACCGCCATATTGGTCGGTTGGTAATTATTTAAATTGGTTTTAACCTGACTAAACTGGATACCGCCTGATTGGTCGGTTGGTAATTAATTATTAATTTGACTTAATCTGGATACCGCCTATATGGCTGGTTGGTAATTATCATGCAAAGTTAATATATTATATTAAGGGAGATATCTAAAATAAAAGTAATAAAAGTGGATCATTTTACCTCAGCATTTTCTTTGATTGTACTTTTACTTTATTTACTTTTCAGCAATTTACTTTCAGCATTTACTTTTCAGCAATTTACTTTCAGCATTTACTTTTCAGCAATTACTTTCAGCATTTACTTTTCAGTAATTTACTTTCAGCATTTACTTTTCAGCATTTAATTTTCAGTATTTTACTTTATGTTTTATTTTATTTAAGTTTTTACTACCCGTAAATATGTGTCGTAACTAAGCCAGTTATCTGGGGTTGTGATGAAATCCAATATCACCGGTTATAAGGGGTTAAATTATAGTTTGGGTAATATAAAGGTTTATTTATTGAGCCTTAATCCTATTACTTTTTATTAATTGGCCATTAATAAAATTGAACTGGTAAACTTAAAATGAACTTGGAAAATGGATTTTAGGTTTAAGACCTTAGACTTAATAGCCCACGATCTTCCTTGAGGATATATAACCCTTTAATAGATTTCCTTACAAGATAGGAATATGCATGTCGGGCGGGGGTAGCCATAATTGGAACTTAATCTTAATAAATTCAGATAACTTGGTTAACATAGGAATATGATTAATTGGGTTATACTGGGTATTTGTATTTGACCATCGGAAGAGGCTTTTACATAATTTCGTGTTCCAGGTTAATAAACCAATATATTACACAAATGTAAAATAACCACTTCATCTTTTAAAAAGATATTGGAATGATTCACAACCCTGGATAGTTTTATAAATTTGAATTTTCTTCAATCTACTTTCAAGCAATTTTATTTACTTGTTTTAATTTTAAAGTCACCACCCAATCAAACAATCAATCCATTAGATACTTGTAAACATTTAACTTTATAAATTGATAACAAAAGGTTTTAAGTCCTCGTGGGATCGATATTAATTATACTACTTGAACGATACGTGCGCTTACGTTATACGCGTGTGATTACGCACCGGTCAAGTTTTTGGCGCCGTTGCCGGGGAACTTATTTATCTTTTACTATTAGTTTAGGGTTAGATACGTTACTTGTATCTAATTTCTTTTTACTTATATTTTTATTTCTTTGTTTCAGGTTCTTCTCAGAAACTACATGAGACGAACCAGAAGCTTTGAACTCCGACCGCTCGACCCAGAAATTGAAAGAACCATCAGACAGTTGAGAAGGGAAAGGCGTGAAGGCCAAGAAGCTTTAGTCAACATGGAACCTGAACCTTTGGAAGTTGCACCACCAATACCCATTCGAGACAGAACCGTTCCGGTGGTCGACGACTTCATTTCCTATATTGTACTTCCTCTTTTACCAGCAAATGCGTGTGACATCAAAACATGCATTCAGATGATTCAACAGTCAGTGCAGTTTGAGGGAAAAGCAACTGAAGATCCTAATACTCACATTAGCAACTTCCTGGAAGTTTGCGGCACTTTCAATTACAACCGAGAAGCTGAAGAAGCAATGAGACTGCTGGTTTTTCCATACTCCTTGAAAGACAGAGCTAAAGCTTGGCTACATTCACTACCAGCAGGTTCCATCACAACTTGGAACACTTTAGCCACCAAATTTCTTGCAAAGTACTTTCCACCAGCCAGAACTGGAAAGCTGAGGAATGACATCACATCATTTGTACAACAAGACTCGGAAACTCTCTACGAAGCTTGGAAAAGGTAAAAAGATTTTCTCCGGAAATGTCCTCACTATGAGATTCCAAAATGGCTTCAAGTCCAAACTTTCTATAATGGAGTTTCTGGACTGATGATAACCACAATCGATGTTGCTGCTGGAGGAGCTTTAATGGCAAAAGGAGAAGATCAAGCCTGAGACCTAATCGAAGAAATGGCCAAAAATAATTCATTGTGGCCAACAGAAAGGAGCATGATCCAAAGAATTGCAGGAATTTATGAAGTTGGAGCCAATACAGCAGTCAACGCCAAGCTGGATCAGATATGTAAATTCATGGAGACTCTTACCACTGGATCCACAAGTTCACCATATGGAGGAGCACCAGAACCAAACCAACTTGAAGAAACGGTGAATTATGTCAACAATTTCAACAGACAAATGAACAATCCATATTCCAACACTTACAACCCATGGTGGATGAATCATCCCAATTTTTCATGGAGCAACAATTCAGGGCAAAAGAACAATCCACCACCTGGATTCCAACAGCAGAACTATACACCACCTGGATTCCAGCAACAGAATAAAGGCCATGAGCAGGAAAATGAACCAGGAATAGCAAAAGTGCTGGCTCAGTTAAAAAAGTATGATGCTATGTTTCAGAACCAATCAGCTTCTATCAAAGCAATGGAGAATCAAATTGGATAATTGGCCAATGCTTAGAGTTACAGACTGCCAGGTAATCTTGGAATGAGCAATGTCAAGCCATTACTTTGAAAAGCGGTACTGAGATCAACAAAGATATTGGAATCAAGGCATCCATTGAAGAAATTCCAAAAGAAACAGGGCAACGGACGGAGGAAAAATAAGCAAAGGAAAAAGATCAAATCACTCCACCTCCACCTTTTCCACAGCGACTTCAGAAAAACAAACTGGACAAGCAGTTTGCTCGTTTCTTGGAGGTTTTCAAAAAACTGCACATCAACATCCCATTTGCCGAAGCTTTGGAAGAAATGCCCAACTATGTAAAATTCATGAAAGACATTCTTTCACGAAAACGAAGATTAGGAGATTACGAGACAGTAGCATTAACGGAAGAATGCAGTGCCATCATTCAGAGGAAACTTCCCCAGAAGTTGAAAGATCCTGGCAGTTTCATTGTCCCATGCACCATTGGAGAACATTACATCGGTAAGGCTTTATGTGATTTAGGAGCTAGTGTTAACTTGATGCCTTTTTCTATTTACAGGAAACATCAGATTGGAGAAGCAATGCCTACCTCAGTCTTGTTGCAACTTGCTGATCGAACGCTCGCATTTCCAAGAGGTGTTGTTGAAGATGTGCTGGTCAAAGTTGACAAACTCATTCTCCCAGCAGATTTCATTATCCTTGACATGGAAGAAGACAAAGAAGTACCTATCATTCTTGGGAGACCATTCTTGGCTACAGGTAAAACTGTGATTGATGTGCAAAAATGAGAACTGACCATGAAAATGCAGGACCAAGAAGTTACCTTCAATGTTTTCAAAGCCATGAAATTCCCGAGCGATGAAAAGGAAGAAGAATGCTTCAGAGTTGATGTTGTTGATAGTATCATTCAGGATACTGAGCCAAATCCCACGGATACACTTGAAGCTTGCATCACCAACGTGACTGACAGCGAGCTAGATGCTGAAATCCTGGAATGTATCAACTACCTTGATAAACCATTCCGATTCAAAGCGACACCACAAGTGGAAAGCCTCGAACTGCCAAAGAAAGATCGAATCAAGCCTTCAATTGAAGAAACACCGCAGTTGGAACTGAAGTTACTTCCGAGCCATCTCAGGTACGCATTTCTTGGAAACTCTTCTGAATTACCTGTTATTATTTCTTTTTCGCTAACATTGGAGCATGAAGAAAAAATACTGAGAGTATTACGAGAGCACAAGAAGGCCATTGGCTGGACTATAGCAGACATTCGAGGCATTAGTCCATCATTTTGTATGCACAAGATTCTGATGAATGATGAATACAAACCCATAGTGGAACATCAACAGAGACTCAATCCAATCATGAAGGAGGTCGTGTAGAAAGAAATCATCAAATGGTTGGATGATGTCATCATTTACCCCATCTCAGACAGCAGTTGGGTAAGTCATATGCAGTGTGTGCCGAAGAAATGAGGAATTACTGTTGTCACAAATGAAAAGAACGAGCTGATTCCAACAAGAACGGTGACGAGATGGAGAGTATGCATGGACTACATGAAGTTGAACAAAGCCACGAGAAATGACCATTTTCCACTGCCATTCATTGACCAGATGTTAGACAGACTGGCGGGACATGAGTTCTATTGATTTCTGGATGAATATTCAGGATACAATTAGATTGCCATTGCCCCAGAAGATCAGGAGAAAACCACATTTACATGTCCTTATGGTACTTTTGCTTTTCGCAGAATGCCATTTGGATTATGTAATGCCCCCGCTACATTTCAGCGTTGCATGATGGCCATCTTCTCAGACATGTTGGAGCAAAGTATGGAGGTTTTTATGGATGACTTTTCTGTGTTTGGAGATTATTTTGACCACTGCTTGCAAAATTTGGAACATGTGTTACAAAGGTGCGAAGATACAAACCTGGTACTCAATTGGGAGAAATTCCATTTCATGGTACATGAAGGCATTGTTCTTGGGCACCGAATCTCACAAAAGGGAATCGAGGTAGACAAAGCAAAGATTGAAACAATTGAAAAACTACCTCCGCCGACATCTGTCAAAGGGATTCGAAGCTTTCTCGGACATGCAGATTTTTACATGAGATTTATCAAAGACTTTTACAAGATTGCTAAACCTCTGTGCAATCTTCTGGAGAAGGATGTGCCTTTCAAATTCACCAAAGAATTCCAGGAAGCTTTTGAGATCTTAAAACAAAAGCTGATTTCTGCCCCCATCATTGTAGCATCAGATTGGACCCTTCCATTTGAAGTGATGTGTGATGCTAGTGATTTTACTGTAGGTGCAGTTTTGGGACAACGCAAAGCAAAGATTTTCCACACCATTTACTACTCCAGCAGAACTTTGAATGAAGCTCAACTCAACTACACAACCACTGAAAAAGAGTTGCTCGCAGTTGTGTACGCTTTTGACAAATTCTGCTCCTATCTGCTGGGTCCCAAAGTGGTAGTCTACACAGATCATTCAGCAATCAAATACTTGATCACGAAGAAAGATGCCAAACCCAGAATGATCTGTTGGACACTTCTTCTGTAAGAATTTGATGTGGAGATCAGAGACAGGAAAGGGACAGAAAACCAGGTGGCAGATCATTTATCGAGACTCGAGAATGGAGAAACAGCTGGCAAAGAACTGATAATCAAAGAAAATTTTCCAGATGAACAACTATTTTCCATGAAACAGCAAGATGCCCCTTGGTATGCTGACTATGTCAATTTTATTGTATCAGGAAAATGGTCGTTGGAATGGACAACTCAGCAACGAAAGAAGTTCTTCAAAGAAGTCAAGCATTATGTCTGGGATGAGCCGTACCTGTTCAAACGCTGTGCTGATCAACTACTAAGACGGTGTGTTCCACAGGAGGAAGTCAATAGTGTTTTGCAGCACTGTCATTCATCACCATATGGCGGACACTTCAGCGGAAACAAAACTGCAGCCAAAGTCCTACAATCAGGTTTGTTCTGGCCCACTCTTTTTAAAGATGCTTATCTTTTTTCTCTTCAATGTGACAAGTGCCAGAGAACGGGAAATATTTCGAGGAGAAATGAAAGACCGTTGCAAAACATTCTGGAAGTGAAGATATTCGATGTGTGGGGTATAGATTTCATGGGACCCTTTGTTCCATCATTCGGAAACCTGTACATCCTGGTTGTTGTAGACTACGTCTCCAAATGGGTCGAAGCAATTGCACTGCCATCCAATGATTCAACAGTGGTGATCAAATTCCTGAAAAAGAACATTTTCACTCGGTTCGGAACACCTCGGGCAATGATCAGTGATGGTGGCTCACATTTATGCAACATATACTTTGATGCACTCCTATCCAAATATGGAGTTACTCACAAGGTTGCAACTGCTTATCATCCATAGTCAAATGGACAGGTTGAAGTTTCAAACAGAGAAATCAAAAGAATCTTAGAGAGAACCGTTAGATCAGCAAGGAGAGACTGGTCAACAAAATTGGATGACGCATTATGCGCCCATCGAACAGCTTACAAGACACCCATTGGTATGTCCCCATATCGTATGGTGTTTGGGAAAGCATGCCATCTGCCAGTTGAGCTTGAACACAAGGCGTACTGGGCACTAAAGAAGTTGAATCTTGATCCACAAGCTGCAGGAGAGAAAAGACTTCACCAACTCAACGAATTGGAGGAATTTCGCCTACAGGCTTATGATAATGCTAGATTGTACAAAGAAAAGACCAAGAAATGGCATGACCAAAAAATAGTGCACAGACAGTTGATGTGGGAACACAGGAACTGGACGACGCATACTGTCCCGGGCTCGCGGCCCGGTCGGGAGTACGGAGTAGCCACGGGGGACTAAACCGGAGAATAATGGAGTCGCCACCCGGTGTGAACCGGGAAAATGAGATTTAAGGCCGCACTCACCCCTCGCAAGGGAAGACCTCAAACCGTTGGGTTCGGAATGGTCCCTTACTTATGTCACTTGTAATGAAAGGATTTGTGTAATAATTTAATCAAGCTTAAGTAACACTTATTTCCAAGAGTATCATGCTTCTAAATCCATATACACAAAGATAAAACTTACACCTAAATTCATGTATTTCACATATAAGATTGCATGCTTGAAAGTACATCAAAGTAGCAACGAACATAAAACTTCATTGGCATATTATTTTCATGGAAACACAAGCACACGCTAACCACGCAAGCACACATAAAGGAGAATCAAATAATGGCGAACATATGATTTCATAGACATATCATAAACAAATAGCCATTACATGTCCATGCATAAATAAAAGAGTCAACTAAGTACATAATGCAAAAAGACACTTAAGGATGCAATTAGGCATTAAAGTAAGCATGCTATGACATGGTGCAAAAGAAGATAACTAATATGGACACAAACACACATGTGAGCACCTTTCCAAGTGGTACGTGGAATTGTATCCCAAGTACAGACCGCATTACCGTCCATTCAGAATCGGCTACTGAATTTATGTCTGGGTTTCCATCCGATATACCACAAGAAATAATACTCAAATGCTATCATAACATGGATATATGAATTGTACTATGTTAAGCCAAGAGTAAGGTAAATGATGCAATCAATATATGAAAGACGCGGCAAATATCGTGGTAAAGGTAGCCTTTTAGGCTTTTCTTCCCCCAAATGGAGAACCTTTTTAGTCCAACACAATAAGCCCATGCGCTTTCATTACAATGCTTACAAAGATAAAGATAACTATATGGAACTTCGTATACCTGATTGAACACATCTTACATTCAACCGAATATACATCAACCGGCGCGGCAAAGCATCATGGTAAAGGATTTTAACCCCTCAGAATAGGGGACCTTTAATCCAACTTACTAAGCCCATGCGCTCGATCACATAATGCATATGAAAAATAAAGACAATAATATCAAACTTAGTGTACCCGATTGAACACATCTTACATTCAACCGAACACACATCAACCGGCGCGGCAAAGCATAGTGGTAAAAGGTTTTAACCCCTCAAAATAGGGGACCTATAATCCGACTTACTAAGCCCATGCGCTCGGTCGCATCATGTATACAAAGAATAAAGACAATAATATCAAACTTAGTATACCCGATTGAACACATCTTACATTCAACCGAATATGCATCAACTGGCGCGGCAAAGCATCGTGGTAAAGGGTTTTAACCCCTCAAGATAGGGGACCTTTAATCCAACTTACTAAGCCCATGCGCTCGATCACATAATTACATAAACAAGTAAACATGCAGAATTTAAATGACGAATAATAAATAAATCAAAGCAACATAAAACAAAAGAAGGTGTTGTTTACTCAAGCAGTACGTGGAGTTGTATCCCGAGTACAGATCATACTACCGTCCATTCGGAATCGGCTATGAAATTTATGTCCGGGTTTCCATCCGATATACCGCGAGATTTGACACATCTTTCATTTTATTCCAAGGCCACAACATACAATATTTCACAATTCATGCACTTTCTATCTATTCAAGGGCCACAACATGCTTCACTCAAAAATAATCATGCAAACGAAACTCAATAAATAATAAAAATACAACTGAAAATAAGTGTGAAAAATACCCTCAGGTCTAACCTTTTATGTCGACTTTTGGACTCGCGTTTCACGGCCGTCGGAAGGGCTATCGCTCTGCAACTCTTCCGGTTCACTGGATTAACGTCTTAGCTCGCTGTTTCGCTGTTTTGGTCGCTGTTTTCACTCCGTTTTGCTGCCGCTTTTGTTGTATTTTATGGTCACTGCTTCACTGATTTTAGGGACTGTTTTTGTCTCAGTTTTGGCACTATTTTAGGGTGGTGTTTGGGTCTGTTTTGGGCTTCTGTTTTTTTGAAGGGTTTAAGAAGCAGTCTTGTCACTGTTTTGGGGTTGATTTAGGGTGTTTTCTGGACTGGGGTTAAGAGGGCTGATGTCTTTTGTTTATTTGTGAAGAATGGCATTTGGCAGTTAATGGTGTGAGGCGTGGGGCTGTGAGACTGTGACGTGCGTACGTGAATTGGTGATGAGCTGTGTGGTTTGTGAGATGGGCGCTGATGGTGGGCTTCACGTGAGGCTAATGGTTTTATTGCTATAAGGGTTGATTGAGTGAATGCAAAGGGCAGCAACGTGAACGTGCGTGAGGGTGAGATAGGTGGCTTCGGGAAGGGGTGAGTGTTAGTGGGTTATGGCTGCGCAGAGTGTAACGTGAGGGCTAGTGAGTGCGTGCAGTTTTAGTGAATAGTGGCATTGATGTGGCGTGATCTGCTGTTGAAGGGGATTTTTTTGGCGTGAAGGGTTTATTTTCTTTGCTTGTTAAAGGTTCGAGAGGCAAGGGTCTATGATGGAGAGAATAGAGTTTGTTTATATAGACAAGAGCTAGGGTTTATCCTTGTCTCACAAGGATGGGATTTTGGCATTAAAGAAAGGATTTGATTTGGTGTTGGATAAGGAAATCAATGGATATGATTAGGCGACATGTCTTGGCTAGATTAGGAATACAATATATTTAATTTGTTATGATTGATTTTAATTAGGCATGATATTTGTTAAGTTGGGTATATAATATATTTGATTTATCTTAATTAGGCATGCAATTTCTTTAATTTGTGTAAGTATTTTTATTATTTTGGTAGGTGATTATTTAGATTTTATTTGTTTTATTTAATTACACATGTGTTAAATATATATTTAATTAATTTGGATGTGTCTTAAGTGGGCTTGGGCGTGTGGGCCAAGGCTTGGGCGTGTGGTCTTTGGTTGGTGGGTTTGGTTGGCTTTTGATGGTGTTTGCGGGTTTTTTTAGGCTAAAGGTGCTTTAAAATGGAGGTCCACCTGCGAGCCCGAAGCTAAACAAGCGAGTCAAATTCGAAAAAGTACTGATTTCCATCTTTTCCCTTCCGAAGTCCGTTTCCCGCGGCTTCCGCGACTTAAAAGGTAGTGCCTCCAAATGAGACTCATCATCGGGATTCACATGCAAAAATGCAATGCCTACAGTTGGAACCAAGGCAACAGGTGTTGTTATAGAATTCAAGGTTGAAACTTTTCCCTAGAAAGTTGAAATCAAGGTGGTCAGGTCCATTTGTGATCACTCAGGTTTTACCATATGGAGATGTTGAGTTACTGGATCCCAACAACAACAACACATTTAATGTTAACAGTCAGCGTGTCAAACACTGCTGGGGAGAATCATTTGAGCGAAAAAAATAAAGTGTCACACTTTCAGATCCAACATAACGTTCGGGAAGTCACGTCTAGCTGACGACGTTAAACATAGCGCTAGCAGGGAGGCAACCTATGCAATTTGTATATATATTGTGATTTGGTGTGATTTAATTTGGTGTGTTTAGTTTTTGCAGATTAAGACATTTCAGGATGGAAGAAATTCTCGAAAATCTTCACAAGCAATTTCCTTCTCTCCCTCAAAACTCTCTAATGAAAGTCTACTAAGCTCGCTTGGAATGGATGAGACTACTGATGATCCATGATATTCCTAATGACATTCGTTGGGTAATCGAAGCACGGGTCCAATTAGCAGGTGAGTATTCTGATTCATGTAATTCTTATTTGCCTAGATTTGGAAGAAGCACCTATGTAAAGAAACGTAGAACTAAGAAAATGGGTGTTTGTTACAAATGTGCACGTTGTAATTGCAATACTCGTTGTCGTTCTTTAGGAATGGTGTCTGATAATCGCGAAGACAAAATTAATTTCATTAGGGATGGCTTGAGTAAGGAGTCTGTAGATAATATATCTTCGACTCTTGAGACGCATCCCAATGGATATGTTCCTATAGCCATTCGAAAATTACATACACAATTCCAAAAAGAAAGACAACAGTTAAGTCTTGGGAATCTGACTCAAAAAGACCTTGTTTGCCAATTTATAAGAAAATTGGATGGGAAGCTTGTCCCTGACGCATAGACGTCAATCAAGCCGCTACTTTTCTTGTACATATTATATCTCTCTGTCTTTTCTTAATAATTGTAATTTATTTTGTTGTTTTCTTTTATTTTATCCGACAGGATCCAGACCTTTTTGACTATCACGATTTATTTTACTGTTTAACTAATAATTGTCATTTGGCAGGTACTAGTGCTATTATTTTACTCACCCTTATCAGGTATTATAAATTCAACTCATCATTTCACTTTTGAAGACATCCAGAGTAAAACATGGAAGCCACTTCAAGAAGACGAGTTGAAAACATCTGTGTGTTTTGCGGTACTAGTGTTGGTGTTAAGCCACAATACGTAGAGGCAGCACGAGAATTGGGTCGAGTCTTAGCTGCAAGGAATATGCACTTAGTATATGGCGGAGGCAATCTTGGACAAATGGGGATCGTTTCAAAGGCCGTACAGGAAGGAGGCAGTCAAGTCTTGGGAATCATCTCAAAACCTTTGGCGGAGGCAAATCTTATTGGACCATCAAACGGAGAAGAACTAATTGTGCCAGGTATGTCTGAACGACTGGTAGAAATGATTAACCGTGCTGATGCTTTTATTGTTTTGCCAGGTGGCTTGGGTACATTGGAGGAAATTTTTACAGTGTTATCTTGGGCAAACCTGAACATACACCAGAAACCGCTTGAACTGTACAACATTGAAGGATTTTATGATTTTCTTTTTGTGTTTCTTGATGATGCCCGGAGAAATGGATTCGTGTCAAAACCTTTAAAAGAACTCATCTTCACTGTCAGAACTGCTCCGGATCTAATTGACCAAATCTTAGCCTATGAACCACAAATTGACCCTATCATTTCAAAGATAAATTGGTCCGAGGACGATCGTGGTAAGAGGCGTCGGATTAATCTGGATCTTAACCTTTAACTTTTCGTGTAGAATTTCAGTAAACCAGGTACTATCTTCTAAACTCTTCTTCTATTGTTTAAGACATTGGGGACAATGTCTCATTTAGGTTTGGGGGAGGGAATTAGTTGATCAGTATCTTATTTTTAGTGGTGTGTTGTTTTTATTTTTAGTCCAAAATTTTTCGAAAAATACAAAAAAATTGAAAAAATTGAAAAAATTTCAAAAATATTTTGCGTTTTTGTGTTTTTATTTTGACTAAAAAGGTGAAATTGGTAAGAGATAGTTGAGTAAGGAGTTTCCACTCCTGAGACGTGTCTAAAACCTATTTCGGAACAAGTTAATTTTTGTTTATTTCCTTTTGAATTATTTTAATTTGTGAATTCTCCATAATACTGACTAAAATGGATATTCATATGCTCAGTTGGCAGGTATTATCAAACATGCATGGTAACATACGGACATGAGTTGTAATTGAAAAGTTTGTAATATTTAGTGCTCTAGTTTAATTGGAGAAAACATATCAAAAAGTGATGGAGTAAAAAAAAAACGTCTGAGGTCCGAGTTATTAAGTCTGTAAGGGTGTTTTAACACCTAGTGCCATAAAGCCAACTGGTTTGGGAGTCACTGGCCCAAAGCTCGCTATATGGATCAAGGATGTTGCAAAAAAATATATACATCTGAAGTCTGAGTAATTAAGTCTGTAGGGGTGTCTTAACACCTGGTGCCCTAAAGCCAACTGGTTTGGGAGCCACCGACCCAACACTCTCTATATAGATGGAAGATATTGTATATAAATAAAAAAAAATCAAAAATCAAAGAAAAAAATCAGAAAAATCAGAAAAATTATTCCATTGCTGCAAAAATGTGTGAATTCTGATAAAACTTTAGGACAAAAATATGACTCTCTTATCAACTGCACTTGTGACTGTTGTGGGCAAAAATGAGTTGATTAATATTTTGTCGGCTGTGCATATGGAGAATGGTAAATATAATCGGAGAATTTACCTATTCAGTAATTTAGAAAGAAAGAAAACAACTAGTAACTTGGAGTAGAAGTTTCACCTGATTAGTCACTAACTTCTTTATTCTCTTTTTTCTTGTCTTTTTGCTTTTGTGTGCATTAGTTTTATTATCTTTTTACTTTTGTAAAACGTTTATGGGTATCGTTGCTGTAAGCCCTCACGAGACTATAACTTGTCCACTAAGGACACCTATGGGTTTAAAGGTTTGTTGCATATGCTAAATGCAACCGTGATCCCTACGAAAGTGGCTTAGTTTAATTTTAATTGTTTCTTGTATTTTATTTTGTTGTTTTGCTCAATGACTAGCAAAATGTTAGGTTTGGGGGTGTGATGAGCGGAAAATATATCAATATTTACCGCCCCTTTTACTTAATATTTTGTTTAGTTTCTCGGGTTTGATGAACGTTTTGATGTGTTTTAGTTTATTTTACAGATAAAATAATATTGGGACACAATGAAACCATTTAGGACGAAATGTGGGTCAAATTAGGGCAAAAATTGGACTTGACATATTAATTTTGGAGATTGGAAACTTGAAAGGGCGTTTTAACGAAATGCAGTTTTGGAAATTCCAGTTTTGCGCATCTGTCGTATTTTGGGCATAAGTTTTTACTCCGATATCGGATTGAGCTTATTCAAGTTCCAGATTAAAGAAGACTCAAATATCTACAACTTTGAAAGACACAATAATTTCTACTTCTGAATATTTCATGCCCGAAATTGATGAACCATCCAGAAGTGTGTTGTGTGTAATTATTAAAGTCATTTTCAATCATTTTCAAAGCAAAAAAATAAATTAATAAATAAATAATAAAAATTATCAAATCACCACCAAACATGATAAGCAATTAGTAGAGCAATTAATAATGGATTTTGTGGAGCAATTAATAATGGATTTGGTGGATGATTTGATAGAGGCAAAATTTTGCCTATAAATACCAAGCCATTTCATTTGTAAATTCATACTTTCTTCTAAGGAATTCCTTAAGAATACTAAAAAGATTGTATCTTGTTTGTTTATTTACAGCTTTCAGTAATTAATTTCCGCTTTCACACTTTATTTTCTTTACTTTTCAGTTTTTACTTTCCGCAATTTACTTTTACGCACAGTACTTTTCTTTCTTTAATTTTCAGTTTTTACTTTTCAGTAATGAGGAGGTAACTCCCCTTTGCTAGGGTAAAAGGTAAAATTTTTATTACTAATATTTAGATTAATCTCCCTTAATTGTAATATATAAACTAGTTAAAACCTGACTTAACGAGGATACCGCCATATTGGTCGGTTGGTAATTATTTAAATTGGTTTTAACCTGACTAAACTGGATACCGCCTGATTGGTCGGTTGGTAATTAATGATTAATTTGACTTAATCTGGATACCGCCTATATGGCTGGTTGGTAATTATCATGCAAAGTTAATATATTATATTAAGGGAGATATCTAAAATAGAAGTAATAAAAGTGGATCCTTTTACCTCAGCATTTTCTTTTATTGTACTTTTACTTTATTTATTTTTCAGCAATTTACTTTCAGCATTTATTTTTCAGCAATTTACTTTCAGCATTTACTTTTCAGCAATTTACTTTCAGCATTTACTTTCAGCATTTACTTTTCAGCAATTTACTTTCAGCATTTACTTTTCAGTATTTAATTTTCAATATTTTACTTTATGTCTTTTATTTTATTTAAGTTTTTACTACCTGTAAATATGTGTCGTAACTAAGCCAGTTATCTGAGGTTGTGATGAAATCCAATATCACCGGTTTATAAGGGGTTAAATTACAGTTTGGGTAATATAAAGGTTTATTTATTGAGCCTTAATCCTAATGCTTTTTATTAACTGGCCATTAATAAAATTGGACTGGTAAATTTAAAATGAACTTGGAAAAGGGATTTTAGGTTTAAGACCTTAGACTTAATATCCCACGATCTTCCTTGAGGATAGATAACCCTTTAATAGATTTCCTTACAGGATAGGAATATACCTGTCGGGCGGGGGTAGCCATAATTGGAACTTAATCTTAATAAATTCAGATAACTTGGTTAACATAAGAATATGATTAATTGGGTTATACTGGGTATTTGTATTTGACCATCGGAAGAGGCTTTTACATAATTTCGTGTTCCAGGTTAATAAACCAATTTATTACACAAATGTAAAATAATCACTCCATCTTTTAAAAAGATATTGGAATGATTCACAACCCTGGATAGTTTTATAATTTTGAATTTTCTTCAATCTACTTTCAAGCAATTTTATTTACTTGTTTTAATTTTAAAGTCACCACCCAATCAAACAATCAATCCATTAGATACTTGTAAACATTTAACTTCATAAATTGATAACAAAAGGTTTTAAGTCCTCGTGGATCGATACATTTTATACTACTTGAACGATACGTGCGCTTGCATTATACGCGTGTGATTACGCACCGGTCAGCATGTCCTCTCACGTAAATCAACGAATCCATCTTGTATGCCACTGCCACTGCCCCTAACATGATATTGATGAGCAGAGATGTGCATGTTCATGCTCTCCACGATAGTTTTCCTTTCATCCACTATGTTATAAGCCTAAATGGTTAGTTGAGTTGTCATCGAATCAACCATCTTTATTCTATTATAAAACCATTTTTTATAATTTTTTTCTCTGAAAAAATCAACCATGTGAGTTAGTGGGAACTTTCTTGCCTTTTTCATTAATGAATTGACAAGCTCTGCAATGTTAGTAGTTAGAATAACTGTATCGTCTCCCTTCAATTGTGAACAAGCCCAATTACGCACCCCACATCTCCTCTAAATATCTAGCTGCATCAGAATGCATATCCCGCATGTCTTGCATTTGTTTTTCAAATTCAATCAGATCATATTTTTTTGCTGCAGCAATAAACAACAACTTAAAATTCTTCCATGCTTTGGTTACATCTTGAAAATGGATTTCAAGTTGCCTTGTATATGATAAAAAACAGACACCATGTTCTGAGGTTAGGAACACCCAGAGAACCGCTTTTCAATTGGCTTATGTCAATTAGACATGACAACCAAATCCGGTACATCCCCAATAACTTTGAACAATCTGCGCATAAACCACTCCCATTATGCGTTATTCTCTTTATCACTAATCCTAATTGCAACCATAAATAAATGATTATTTACATCCAAACATGTTCCCACAAACGTGTGTCCCACGATATTTACATTTTATGTGATCCGTCCACTGCAATAACTGGCAGCAGAATAAACTGTAAAAATCCATTGAAACAAGATCCTAATGCTAGAAAATAATAATACATTGAGTTATCGTCCTCATTCTTCATAAGGTGTGTTATCATGTCAGAGTTGTTATGTTGCAATACAAATGAGTACTAATGGAGTGAGTTATATGACTCTTTTTCACTCCCTCTTAATAATTCCAAAGCAACTTCCTTCACTTTGTATGTTTCCTGATAAAATTAACTTGACACGGCGATCGTTGTTGTCATCAGATTTTATATCATTTGGAGAGTATATACGGTGACCATAAAAAAAAAACTTATCTTTGATAATATGACCGATAACCCAACTATTTCTTTGGCGATGTCTGTTGTGGAAATATTGTTATGACATGTATGCAGTTCAAGCTTGTCACACCGCATTACAACCCAAGAAACATTATTTTTTTCATTCATCATGATTGTTCGAAATCTCCATTTACATGAATCTGAAGCACAATACACATCAAAACGTGTCTTAATGGACTTGGCAACCTTGAACTCAAATTTTTTCTTATTACGAACATGCTCAATTCCATGTACATGACCTTCTTCTCAGCAAATAAATGTCCAACAAAAATACCACCGGAACTAGATTCTGTTATCATGTCCAGAGCGGTCCAATCAGATGTCATTGGAGAGGGCATGGACTTAAGCGAATCAAAATAAGTAACGTGCATGTCTAAACCTTCCCTTGGACTAATCGACCGATTTCGTAGAATTTCAATACCTTTATTTATTTGACTATTACACATTTGCTTATCATTCCATTGACTATAGCCATTGTCATCATTACATGTTGGCGAATAACGAGGACCCCTAGTTTCCACTCTGATACTAAGTGCTTTTAATTGGGTTGTTAGTGCTAACTACGAACTCTAGACTTTCATAAAATGTATCTACATTATTTGTTAAAGGTGTCAAATGAGACTTTATCGAAACTTTAGGATATGTCGTCACATAAAAAGAAGTCAAACTGTGATTTCCCGCTTGAGAATTTAGTATCAACAAAGCCTTAACCATTTTATCACTCGTAATGTCCACGGGGAATTCTTCACGACCATCTGTACCAAAAGAAAATTTAAAAACTGTCTTTAAAGAGACGATATTCATTTGAACTTTTACCGATTGTCGCATATACTTTTCAATTAACTGATAAAATGTAATATCATTTGGAACAACAATCATCGTTGATATTCCATCATCATAATCAATTCTACCATTTTCTGAAATTATTCATGATCCATCGTACCATATCATCAGCACAAATAAATCAATTGAACCTTATTTGATTAATTTTCAAATAAGGTTCCAAGTAGATCGCCCATTGTAAAATTTATCAAAAAATTAAATATTACTAACCTTATTGATTAATTTTCAACTGATGAAATAAGCTTTCCAAGATTTCAAGTGAAGTGAAAAATTTCATCAAATAAGTGGGAGATCAGTGAAGAATTTGTGGTTATGATAGGTTAAAATATTTTGTTTTTGTTTGTTTGTTTGTTTTTTTTTATGAAAGGGAAGGTAATTTAATTTAAAAAATATGTATTTAGCCATTAGAAATATTTTTTGAGATTGTAGGTAAATTTTTATAATGAATAATGAAAGTTGTTAGTTTTCTAAATTTCCCAAAAATATTTCTTTATTGAATTATGTTAATTTTATTTAATGATGCAAATATCCGCTTGCATAAAATCAACACGATAAGAAAAACCATCCCTTCGTCTGTTCTCATTCACACATAAATATTCATGTTCAATCATATGATCTCATTCCCCATAATTTTCAACGTGTATATATTTTTTAATTTAAAAAATGTAAGAGAATGGACACATACAAATATATTTTTAACATTTTACTTCTCACAAAACTCGAACCCGATAGCAAGTTTTTTAGTAAGATAAATGAAAACTAAATAGAAAACGCCCTTGAGGGCATTCATTGTAATTTTATATGGTTGAGTTACATACTTACATTAATTGACAATTAAGATTAGAAACCAAACTTGGATACAAAGCTACCAAATCTTCTGAGACTTTAAAAAGATGATTGAAAAAACATGTGACACAAAATAGCTCTAGTTTGTTTTCCCCCCTGATTCTCATTCCACATGAAAATGGAAAATCTGATAAAAATTAATTACCAAAAAGCAATGACACCCAGGGCCAGCAAGGTTTAAGGAAACAATAAATTAAATCCAGCTTAAGAAAGATCAGTTTGATTGAAAGAGTAATATCATATTATCATAGACCACATAACTGCACAGTTCGTTAGGAAAATGTACAAGGTGAGAGTCAACACAATCGACCATACTGGGGATGGGGGGAAGAAGACACTGCAACGAGCACATACAAGCACTATCACTATCAGTCTTCCTCTTCTTCATCATCTTCGGGCAGTCCCATATCATCTCCAATATCTTCAAGAAGATTGTCAACATCCTCCCCTAACTCCAACAATCTTGCACTCAACTTTCCACCTTACTTTGCTCCTGCCCAAGGCACACTAGCAAATCGTTCAGTTCTGCCTCACTATCCTTCTGAGCTTCTTCCCGAGCTTCAGCTTTATTGCCTCAATATCAGGAGAGACTGAGCTCCCTCCACTCTTCAAAGCTTTCACCTCCTTTTCTAGATGGAAGTTGGCTTGTTCAAGGGAATTGTATGCATCAGATAGACTCTTTAAATCAGATTCCATCTTAGCAGCTAAACTTCGATACATTGAGGTCTCGGACTCGATCTTGGCTTTCTCTTCCTTCAGGATCTCTAACCGTTGTGATGCTTCTTGAAGGTTTCTATGGAGTGTCTCGGCCTGGACTCTATCCAAGGCTCCACTTGTCCTATGCTCAGATTGGGAAGCACCACTCCCACCTATCTTGCCATGTCCTCAGCCAAAGTTGCATTCAGACCAAGAAGCCTCTAGAAATTGAGAAAAAACAAAACATAACTTTATCCACGTGAAAATATATAAAGCCTCACTTACATGACAAAAATGATCAAGGATAGCCAGCCCTCAAAACAAAAATCCAAAAATGATGACAAACACAATAAAAGAAGCTTAAGATTGGAACAAATGACTCTGACAAAATGACAAGTTCATCACAAATAAGAAGTTATTGCAGCCCAACGAAGGACGTAGTAGCATCCCCGTCACACATTTAGAGCATCAGTGAACTAGTGTTACCTATTCTATTCCTTTAGTTTTCACTGCTTTTTCCTTGTTTAGTAAATTTGCTGAGCTACTTCCTAGTTAGCCCCTTTTTCTTTTTCTTTTGCTTTTTATTTTATTTTTATTTACAGAGCACCTTATAACTGTAGCTAGTCAAAAGAATGGTTTAAATTGAGCAGGTTGAGCGTGTTCATTCATCCAAAGAAGTCTTAAAGAAGCTGATGCTTTTGTAGCCAACTTAACAATACTTCTGAAGGCTTCTTAGGGTCCATAAAAGCTCCTCTCACCAAAACCTAAGCTGTTTCCTGCTCAAAAGTAATCACACACACATGCAAAAAACCAGTAAAAACCGCAATACCTGTATCTCAGAGCACTGCTTCTCCACAAATGCTTTCAGCCGCTTGACATAGTCCTTATCGCTTTCTCCATTCCTCTGTTCCAGTTCTGCAGGCACAACTGCCACCTCACTCTTTGGATGACAGTAAACATCTACGATGTTTTCTCGGATATTTGCCTCCAGACTCTTAATGAAGTCGACAAAATGTGCATCAAACATTGGTGAGAGAATTGGATGATCCTCATTCTTCTTATCAGACAAATCATTCTCATCAATATCTTCAATTTCGGCCATACTAGCAGCAGATGACCGTGTCAATGGTTTAAGGGCTTGGGTGGCTTTGCAGAAGAGAAAAGGAAGCTTTTCTGCATCTCATCAAACTTCAGAAAATATGATGTAAGCCCAACTTTCTGGCTTATCAAATCAAATATGGAAAAAAGCATCCCTTCCACTATCACTGGACTTGTTATAAATACCACACTCTCCCAAGAGAACTGTTGCTAGCCCCCTTATGCACACAGTTGCAGATGGGATTTGACACCAACTCAAGCAGATATGTTAGGTGCGGACGAGAATCCAAGAAGCATTGCACAGCATTAGGGCAATCTGCTAGCCAGATCACCATCAATTTCAATATTATCAGTTGAACATGCCCTGCTGTACCTGTGCCGTCTTTATTTTTCATGGAAGAAGCAAGAGCCAAGTATCTCACCATACGGTGCATTAGTGGCTCTGCAGCTCCCAAAGATGGCATGGGTGCATCAAGCTCAATCCTTAAAACCTGCAAATTCTCTCCTGAAATTAGCAAATAATGAAAGAGAAGAGCACGGCGACCACCACTAATTTCTCCTACAAAATGTTATACATATAACAACGATAAAGTCACGGGAATGTTTGGAATCCTGTTTCCAAAAAAATTCTCTGCTCTCGCTATAATTTTTTTTAGCTGGCTGTATCCATAATTGTCTTCATTTTAGCTAGCTGTAATCAAAATACACTCCAATTCTTGTATTGACAAAAGAAAACCCCAGTTTACGTTAATGACAATTAAAAAAAAAAAAAACTAGTTTAAGAATCAAAAAATCATTTTACAATTAAAGCTCCTTAAATATGTACTGGCCTCTTAACCTTATTTTTTCCTTTCTGGGAATAATTTAAGACTTTCCACCAGTCGCACAGGAAATTCTTATAAAAGTCAATGTTCCAAGAGGCAGAAATAAATTGACTGTAGAGTGCACATGGGGTGCAATGCAACCCTCATACAAAAGGGATTTTAAATTATAATTTAATAATGTAATCGAGTTGATACATGATAATACTAGTTGGAAGTAAAACATGCTCTAATAAATAGGATGTATAACTAATTTACCAACATTATAAGAGCAGATGCATACTTTCGAACTTTCTTTATAGAGAGAGAGAGAATTAAATTCATCAACAAAAGAAAAACAAGAGAATAAATTCACCAACAAAAGAAACAGAAGCTTTAAAGTAGTCTGATCCACATGTTAGCAACAAAATTTCAACAACTTTTGAAAGAAAACAGTTTGTACTATCATAATAATTGTTTGAAGGATTAATGCGGGTTAAAATTAAACCAAAATTGTATCGCATACCCTTTCCTTGCATTGCAAATTGTCCACCAGTATGTGAGAAAGAACACTAGCAGCTCTGCAACAAGCCTGCACTTCACAGTATCAGCTATATTGTTCTTGTGAAGAAATCACCAAAAGACATATCTTTTCCTCCGTGCAGTACCAGATCAATCTCTCTCAATCACTGCACATACTAAAAGAATCATCTTACCTCAAGATCACCATCACTTTCACCCAAAGTAAGACCACGTAATAGCATGCTGCCACGCAAGTAAACCTTGTTAGAAATTTATCAAAAGTAGGATTTTTAAGCCAAAAACGGAACAAAATTGCAAAATCTAAATTCAGTGAAGGCAATAGAAATTAACATATCATCCAAGTTCAAGTTGAAGTTGAAGTTCAAAATAGACTATCTAACAGACTACAAAAGAAGAGTAATAGACAACAAACCTTCCAAATGACATGTTCACGTCCTCCTCAAGGGGAGCATGACTCATGGACTGTGGTTGAGGAATTAATGTGGAAGCTAACATT
This sequence comes from Zanthoxylum bungeanum, assembly GCA_019454045.1. Classification (NCBI taxonomy): domain Eukaryota; kingdom Viridiplantae; phylum Streptophyta; class Magnoliopsida; order Sapindales; family Rutaceae; genus Zanthoxylum; species Zanthoxylum bungeanum. The sequence continues at coordinate 22,364 of SKCR01047438.1, forward strand.
GTTTGGCCTTCTGGATTTTTCTGAGAAACAATTTATAAAATTATAATGAGAATATACCCAAAAAAACGTGTGCACACGCACAAATTCTAACCTATAAAGATGAACTAAATATTTTAAAACGAGTAAACAACATAGAAAAATAAAATTACAAACAGCAAAAGAGTGGCAACCTCGCAAAAGCTGTTAAAGACACGGTCAGCAGCAAAAAATTCTTGCATACTAGATGTCCGCAAAATGATCCGAAGAACAGAATTCAGAGCAGGTTCAACTTGCGGCTCCTCACCAAGAACTTTGCTTGCAAGGGCGTCGCGATTTTTGGGATGTCCAGCAATTATATCACTAAGGCAACGTAATGCCTGGAAGTGAATAAAAAATCAATCATTAGCAGCTGAAGCTATCAATGCACAAGGATATAAAGGGCAAAAGCAAGAAACATGAGATAAGTAGAGGTTTCAGTATGTGTCTAATCCACAGGAAGATTAGACATTAATTATGCAAATTAATAAATCCACTAAATCCAAATAATAAACAACATGCACTGCTCTCACCTTTAGTTAAACCATGAAATCAACAAGTCAAATTATGCGAGGGTAAGGTGCAAGGTGATATGGGAGTCTTAAGGCATTCTTCTTAAATCAAGGCTTTATGATTTCCTTTCTATTCTTTATTCCAGTTATTGAGTGTAAAGAAGGAAAAATTAATAGAGATAGAACCAGAAATCTTGACCAATGAGTTCCTCAATTTTGTTAATTCAAATTAGAACGGTTAAAGAGGATAAATAACTTCTAAGAATGTGCTTCACAGAAGAGAGGAGAATACAAAAAAACACAAAAAGGTCCAAGACAACTGTCTTACCGCACAACGCACAGCTACAGGAGCCCATTGGCTCTCGACGCCCAACATAAGCAGATTGTCCAATGCTTTTTCTACAATCATTAACAAAAAAAAAGTACAGCATAAAATATCATAGGATTAATTTCCATTTAATCATCAATTTTAGCATAAATAAGCTAGCAAAAACCTGAACAAGACTGTCTTATTGGTTAGTTTGTGGGCATCTTTTCCAGGATCAGCTTCCGAACCTCCCATCATCAGCAAATTGATGGTTTCTAATGCACTGAGAAGATTAATTGTCTACTGGCATAGTGTTTGGTCCAAGGACAACAAAAAATCACTGATAAGGATTGTGATAGCAAGTCCAAAAATCTGCAGCATTTAAAATAGCAACAACCACATAAAATTACAAACATCTGAGTATATAACCTTCTGCTGGGTAAAACTGTATGCACTTCCTCGTAGCTTCAAAATTGATATTAAGGGATCAAAGCCCATAGTCTCCCTCAGTAGTATCTGAACCACACAAACTTCAAACTTAATAGCAGGAAAAAATCTCACACACACGAAATAACAAAAACAGAGGCCACATACCTGATTAGATGCATTGTTGCGGAGAAGATTATTCAATAACTCAAGACAGTCCTGAGCAGTAATATTGTGTTGTTAAAATCATCAACAATACATTTATAGAGCAGAGTTCACTGCACTTGTAAGAGAAAAAAGATGCAATGAATACCTGCACAACAACACCTCCTTCTGAACCTCCTTCCTCTTTAATTATACTAAAAATTTTCTCAAATGCACCTTCAAAGACCACAATTTTTTGAATTTCCTGTACTCACAAAACTTTACGAGTTAGATAGAAACTAAGTGCACTCTGTCAATCAGAAGCCTACAATGAAAATGCCTACAATGAAAATCACAATCGCAATCACAAGTTTCTAAAGATAAGAAAAAAATATTATTACAGGAAGAAGAAAACTCACCTCAGCTTCACGAGTCAAGTATGTAAGTAGTAGTAACGCCTCATTTCGTATGACCTATAAGGTAAACCACAATAATAAATACAATACACAAGTGAAATAGCACAACATGAACACAGACAATCAAAAGCATTTCATTGATTCCCTAATGAAGTTCCACAGAGCAAGAAAAAAAAAATTACCGTAGTTTAAAGCTAACAAATAAAGAGAAATTATGATTTTAAAAAAAGACAAACATGCAGTTTCACTGGGAGAATTATATTAAAAAAAGGCCCTTCAAAGATTATACCATCAGAAGAAAACCTGTAATAAAAGCTTTATACCTCACGATCAATGAGCATATCCATCAGCCGGGTAATACCACGTGGAATGGTCAGAATGGCTTCCTGTAACCTGAAGAGGAACTCAGAAAGAGTCTTTCCAGAATTTCCAGCATAACTACAAAAGTCCAAAATCTGAAAATAGAAGAATAACATTGGCTACCTAATCATACCTACTGAGAGAATTTGTGAGAAGCGCTGTCAGAATCTGAAGTGTGTAATATTATGTAGAAATCCTCCTCTGACTGCGAAGACGAAGAGAAAAGGGAATGAAAATAAACAAGTCAGTCAACTATATGCATAAAGTGTACAATCAGCAACATAAAATGTTACAAAATCAACATGGAGAGAAGAACTCACCAACAAACTTAAAAGAAGAGAAATGCTTTCTGCTTCTCGGGAAAGCAAATCAGTGTTCATTAAGGCTGGCTGGACCTGGTGCTTTGGCCCTTTAACATGATCAAGAGGTGTCAAAGCACTAACAAGAGTTTCCAATGCCCCTCGAACCTGCATTAGGATTAGACGAATTAGATGTCAAATCTTCTTTGTTACATAATAGAATAGATAATCAGGTTGTCAGATTAAAATCTATGATAATGTTTGAAAGGGAATGATACATAACATCCAAATTTAAACAACAAGAAACCACCCTGAAGGCCTGGAATTCTTTCAGACCTCGGTTTGTTTTCTTCCAAAAAAAAAAAATTTCTCTGTGCAATTTATAAGGAAAAAAATTAAGAATACACAGGAAAGAAAGAAGTATAAAAGGGAAGATAAAATCCCACACCATTTCCACATCATCTTGTTCTTCCTTTAAGACACCCATAATTACAGGAAAGCCTGAAATGGAAGTAAGAGAATCATATTATAGCTGACATGGAGAAACAGACACTAATCTAATTATATTAAGGATGAACAAAGCACTCACCCATTGCACCAAATGCTAGCTGAGCACCTTGACTTTCTGCCACAACTGCCTGAAGCTCAGTAAAAGCAGTTCTCCTGTCCTCTGCTAAGACACCATTGCTGATACGATCAAGCAAGCGCTCAACATAGCTATTGATGCCATAACATACATTAGTTACACCAATAACAAAATATATCACAGAGGAAAGAAAGTAATTGTCCAATTTTTGTTGATCAAGCAAAATACGAGAATGAATAATAAAAGCAACGTATTTTCGGCTTAATAAATGGTAAACATAAGCCCAATAAAATTAAAAACTCAAGTAACACTTATCAACCAACCAGTCCAACCCACATCAACTATATTAATCTTTTCAAATGACCTCGAGGCACTTTAACAAAAATTACCTGTCTTCACTTGAAGTAGAATTTTCATTGCCAAACACAAGCCCCACAACCCCCTGCATAAAGAAACTGTTACATCATAACATAGCAAAAAAAACCCAGTAAACACACTAATCTCTATTCAATTACTAAAAGAATTATCAGTTCGTAATATCACATACAAAGCCTAAAAAGGCACGAAGAGTAAAAGATTATAATACTGACCTTGTAACCAGAAACCAAATCCATCTTCTTCATTCTAAAACCTGAACCAACAAAATTGAAAACTTATAAACGTTTTTTAAAACCAATTACAAAGCTAAAAATCAAATCTTTGAGAGAGAAAACTTACATAAAACCCTAAACAAAAAAACGAATGAGAGAGGAGTTGGGTAACGTACCGATCTGAAATTGGATCCAAGCTCGAAGAGAAAAATAATGCCGCGATTAAATCTTTATTGAGTGTTACGAGTAATTTGACCGAGAAGCATATTTGACGGATACGGAACAATATAATAACAGTGTGTTTACTCATCAGTATTATTGTTACAAGGGGTTTTTTTTCGTATATGAAAATAAAATGAGTAGGGGTGTTTACGGTTTCGGTTCAAATCGCAATCTCACCGTAATTGTATCGAAACCGAAACCGAACTGCGCGGTTTTGAAAAATATTAAAATGACTTTGGTTCGGCCTGAACCGAATCATAAATTTCAGGTCAGTGTGCGATTTTGATTCAGACTGCGACCCGAACCGCAAACTGCAAATTTTGATCCGAACTGCCTAAACTGCCGACCCACGTTCAAATTATACATTAGTATATACTTGTTTTCTTCTTTAGCCACGAAAGTTAAGACATTCAATGATCATATGATAATATACATTGTATAATGAAAATTAGATATTTTTCTCTTCAATTATTTATGTGAAAACACACAAAATTTTTCTTCAAATTTTTTTAATCCAAATCGTCGACTCGAACCGCCGCGGTTTCCTTATCAAATTTACAGTTTCAGTTTCTAATTTCCCAAACCGCTAACCTGCACGGTTTGAGTATAAAATAAAATGAAAAAAAACCGCATGAACGCACATCGAACACCCCTAAAAATGAGAAATGAAATTAGAGGATGAATAATGAAAATCTCACTCCCATCATCGGGAATGGGAATTTCATTCTCAAATGTTAAGGGAAATCACAAAATTATCCTAATTAATATTTAACAAATAAATAATATTAAAATAATATGTAATTAATTATTTAATAATAATTAATTAGAATTAAAATAATAAATTATTATTATTATTATTTTAATTATAAATAATTAAAATGATAATTAATTATACTAATTACTATTTTAAAAAAAAACTAATAAATAATTAATAAATTAGTATATGATATTAACTAAGTGAATTTTTGTAACTTAATAATGAATCAATAATAAATAAAGAAATAATAATAAATAATAAATTAAATTAACTAGGGATATTTTTGTAAATAACTAACAATTTATTCTGATAAACACATCAATAAGAATAATACTTGATTCCGATTACGATTCTTACATTTAAGTAACATCTTATTCTTATTCCGATTTAACATTCTCATTACAACATATTCCGATTATTAGTATGTAAACGCACCATAATAGTTGAACTCTAAGAAGAGTTACACCATAAGATTACGGTTTCGGTTCCAAAACCGAAACCGAAATGAAAAATTGAAACAAAATCTATTTTTTCTGATTCTACGATTCCATAAAATCTGGAACCGTAACCAAATCAGTTTGAATCATTGGATTCGGTCCGAAATCGAATGACTGGATCTAATCAGCAGTACAAAAAATGCAGTCGGTGGCCAGATCATTTGTGAATTTGGTCAGGCTTATAACTGTTGACAGAGGAAATTCTAGTCACCCTGGAATGAAATCGCCCTAAGACGAAGGAAAGAACGAAGGGAGGAAGGACGATGGAGCGAAGAGCAACGAAGAGCTTGAGACAACCGAATTAGCGGTTAGGACGAAAATGCATGATGCAGTTGCTTCATGATCGCAGTAGTTGAGACGCACAACCCAACGGGTTGAAGGCACGATCCATCAGTTGCAGGGAGATACTGGGACCGCCCAAGCGGTTTTACAAGCTTCACTATAAAAGCTCAACCCACGATCAAGCAGTTGAAACGCACAGCCCAACGGTTGAAGGCACGATCAACAGCTGCAGGGAGATACTGGGACCGCCCAAGTAGTTTACAAGTTTCACTATAAAATCTCACTCGTACAGAGAGAAAAACCTCGATCAAATGAAGACTCAAACGGGCATATTTTTTATCTTTTAGCTTTTATAACATTTAGGACTGTAATTTGTGCGCTTGTGCCCCTTAGAGGCTTATTCACTTAATCAAAAACACCTCTTGCTGAGACTTTGTCTCAGGAGTTTGAACTTTACACGCTCTTTTTCCTTCACGCATAAAAAATTGCGCAAACAGTTTTTTTTGGCGACCACAGTGGAGAGAAATTGTGTAAATAGTGGAGATGCCTCCGAAAAGAAACGCTCAAACTGGCTCGAGCGCGGAGGAAGAAGGACTGGAGCAAACCAACCAGCCCCACGTTCCAGCCGTAGTCGGTCATTTCGAGGGTTTGGCAGACGCTAGTCGATACGAACCTATGAGGGAGCTCGGCCCTAACGCGATACGCGCGTTGTTCGGTGAATTCACGCAGGATGTTGTCGAACAGGTTAGGCTTCAAAATGCGCATGTCATAGACAAATTCGTATCAACTAGCAACTCACATTACGAAAACATGGCCAAACATCTAAGCTCGTTGAATGAATTAATGGCCAAATGTGTGAACGGCGGGACGGCGCTGCCGTGGACCACGCCTCTCCCTGCACCAAGCAGTCAGGAGGCTGGTCCTAGTAATGTTCATGCGCAAGAGACCAACATCCCTACGATTCTCAGGGGAGGAATAAGTCATGTGGGCAATGGCCCACAATTAGGGCCAAATATGCACCAAGGGCTAAGCATGGCACAACATGAAGTGGTGTTGCCTCAAGGCATCCAGGCTTCTCAGGGGCAGAATCACGATTATGTCCCACTTTTGAGAGGACCGCAACCGTCGCCCATAGCCGTGCCATTTAATGGCAACGATATATTAAGGGAACAAATGACCGAGATCCTTCAAGACCAATTCGGTCTAGGCATACGGCCAAGATATCGGAAGCCGTATCCTAATTGGATCAATGTGGCTTATATGTGGCCTCGAAACTACAATATACCAGATTTTTCCCTATTTACGGGGTCTGTGGAGGTTTCTACCATGGAACACATAGGGCGATTTACCCTTCAGTGTGAGGAAGTCAATGATTTCCACAAATTGAGGTTATTTCACGGCTCATTGTCAGGAGTAGCTTTCTCCTGGTATGTCAGTCTGCTGGCCAATTCGGTAGAAAGTTGGCAGCAAATGGAACAATTTTTCCATGCGCAATTTTACAAGGTCGAATCTGAAGTAGCTTTGGCCGATTTGGCAAACCTAAGACAGTTGCCAGGAGAGTGGGCCGAGACATTTTTACAGCGGTTTAAGGTAGCCCAAGGCCGATGTTACGTACCTCTGCCCGAAAAGGAATTTGTGAGAATCGCTCAAGGTTGCCTCAATCTCGATCTAAAAAATAAATTTCATGATCGCGAATTTTGGGACCTTCCCCAACTCACCACCAGTGTGGTGCGTTATGAGCGGTTATTACGAGAAGATGAGCAAATAAAAAATTCGAGCAAATGGACGTATTATAGAAACATTGATTATGAAATGGGCGAAGTAGACGTCGAATCGGCCGACTTATGTTTGGCCGAATTGGTTAAGGGGAAACCTTACATTTGTAAGACGTGGGCGGAGCCCCAAGCCAATGAAAAGAACGATAAAAAGAGTAGGAACTTCTCTTTTGATATCACTAAAGTGGATGCCATATTCGACCAGTTGTATAAAGATAAACAAATTAGTTTGAGCGATCGACATACGTTGCTAACAGCCGAACAAATTGGTAGTAAAAAATATTATAAGTGGCACAATGCATGGTCTCATACAACTAATAATTGTCTTGTTTTTCGAAATGTTTTACAGGATGCCATAGAATCTGGACGAATTACGTTCGAGAAAAAGATGGCATTGGATAACAACCCTTTTCCAAAATCGGTGGAATTGAGCATGATCAACCCAGACCTTGCCAAGATGAATCTGCCGAAGGTCAAATTAGTTCTAGACGAATGACAGCACCATCATCGTCCAAGCGCTCTGGAAAGGATTAAGGCACCTTCAGAGCATGGAGAACGGCCGAATGTTTGTATTCGATGCAAAAACAATATAGAATGGATGAGGGAGTTAGAAAAGACTTGTGAAAGGCCTGTAAAGAAAGAGTCAGCAGCATGGCAACCACGGACCTTCGCCCCAAGATTCTATGGGGAGAATTCAAATTTCATCCAAAATGTAAGAACATTTAGGCCGAAAATTCATCAGCCCAATATATGGCATTCATACTGAAGACCACTGTCAGGATAGCGTCCGGGCAGAAATTATTCCCCCGTGGACAAAATGACGAGGACACAGTTAATGTGACATCAAAGTACTATGGCCGATGATGCGCCAACAATGCGAAGCAAAGGCCACCACGGGCCGTAGCCCTTGCATCCTGGAGAAATCAGAAGTAAACAAAAAAGGGAGTGACAGCAAAAAAGGAGCAGTGACGAGCGGCGATGAACGCACTAAGTTCGACAGGCGAAAGCGGGACGAAACAGACGACGACGAACCTCCTATCGTCATTCTGTTTGGCAGTATGCCACCAGTTGTGGCCAACCATTACTTGTTGCCCGTGAAATTCAAGGGGGATAACAGCGGAGGAGCTGGAACAAGCGAAGACGTCTATGACGGCAACGAGACCGAATTTGCAGCGCTCTCGATAACAGATAGGGAGGCTTCGGATGAGGAAATGACCGACATAGAAGAAGAAATAGAAATCAACACCGAAGCAAGGAAAATGAGAATTTCATAAAATCGGCTTCTAAAAGAATTGTATGAGGCCGGTAATCCTGCATTCGGGACATTGGGATAAGATTTTGGACGATATCCATTCCTCGTTTTATATGGGACACCTAAGGTAAAACGGACCATCACCAGAGCCGAAAAACGGAGATTGGCCTTCAATAACGTCTCTCAATGTGCACCAGCCACGTTGCTACCATCTGGATGGGATATGGAAGAGAAATCGCCTCAAGCTAACAATGAGGGCGATCAAGTAATGGAGATAGGTCTGTCAGGGATGGTGATATTCCCAAAGCCACCACCACAAAGGACAAAGCATCTACGGCTGTTGTACGTAAAAGCAAAGGCTAATGGGATACCTATCACTAAAATGTTGATTGATAATGGGACGGCCATTAATGCAATACCAGTTAGGATGCAATGACGTTTGGAAAAGTCAGAAGAGACCTCCTCCCTACGGAAGTGGTTCTTACCGGCTTTAATGGAGGGGCGACGATGACCAAATGGGTTATTCCGTTGGACTTGCAAGTGGGAAGTATTACGAAAACAGTAGTATTTTTTATCATAGATGGGCCGACAACATACAATATGCTCTTAGGACGAGATTGGATACATGGCAGCCGATGCATCCCTTCGTCCCTTCATCAATGCCTAGTTTTCTGGAACCATAGGGACGAGGTGGAGATAGTGCATGCCAACAACAAGCCTTTCGCTGCAGAGACAAATTCAGCCAAGTACTTCATGTACGAAGGGAATTATGGGCCGACCAGAGTTCTCAATGAAGGGGAAAGCCCGACCATTGTGGCTCAAAATGACGAGCCGTACCCCGCGAGATTGCTGAATGATTTGTTCGCACAGACGAAACCAACCACAGTGGTTTTTGGAGAGCCAACACACAGCAATTTCAATGAAGAACAAGCAGAATAAGGAGCAAGTTGCCCTTGCGGCCTCCAAGGCCAATTTAATGGCCTATGTAGCAGAGCGAAGAAATGAGGCCGAAGCACAAGCCGCGATTTCGGCCTTAAGAGGCAAACTGCTGGCGCATCAGACGGAAGACAAGATAAGAGAACTATGTGGAGTGGACTGCTTGATAGAATGAGGTGAATCAATGGAAGAAGAAAAGTACGCTCTGAATGGACGACGAAAGACAAATATCTCAAGAGGACAAGATGTATTGGGCGAGGTAAATCTGGGGAGCGACCATGAAAGACGCATCACTTACGTAGCAAGGAACTGGAGTCCCAAGTACGCGAAAAGCTAATTTGTTTACTGCGAGAGTACAAAGATTGTTTTGCATGGGACTACAATGAGATGCATGGTTTAGATAGGACGTTGGTGGAACATAGGCTGCCAATCATGCCAAGCCATAGGCCTCATAAGCAACCTCCCCAGAGGTTTGCGCCAATGTCATGCCTGATATTAAGAAATAAGTTGAACGCCTTTTAGAGGCGAAGTTCATTAGGACGACCAGATATGTCGAATGGTTGTCAAATATCGTCCCAGTCAGGAAAAAGAACGGAAAAATAAAGATCTGTATAGACTTCAGAAATTTAAACTTAGCGACACCAAAAGATCAATACCCAATACCGACAGTAGATTCCCTAGTAGACTCCACGGCGGGGTACCAAGTCTACTATTTTATGGATGGGTATGCAGATTATAATCAGATTTACATCGCCGAAAATGATATACATAAAATAGCCTTTAGGTGCCCAGGCTCTCTAGGGTGTTATGAATGGGTAGTGATGCCGTTCGGTCTGAAAAACATTGGTGCCACTTATCAGTAGACCATGAATTTGATCTTTCATGACATGATCGGTGAATCTGTAGAAGTCTACGTGGACGATATAATGTCTAAATCTGTGACCATGGAAGAACATTTTGGCCATCTAGCAACGGCCTTTGAGTGAATGAGAAAGTTTAAACTAAAATTGAACCCTGCCAAATGTGCTTTCGGGGTGTGCGCAGGAAATTTCCTAGGTTTTCTAGTGCATCAACGGGGAATCGAGATTGACACCAATAAATCTCGGTCGATCACCGAAGCTATACCACCCCGAAATAAGAAAGAGTTACAGAGGTTTTTAGGGCAAATTAACTTCTTAAGACGATTTATCTCCAATTGTGCAGGGAAAACAAAAGTGTTCTCCTCCCTGTTGAAGCTAAAGGACAAGGACGAATTCGTCTGGACCGAAGAACATCAAAAGGCTTTTGACAGCCTAAAGAAATATTTGTCACAGCCGCCGGTGATGGTACCCCATGTGCCAGGTCGGCCAATGAAGCTGTATATATCGGCTGAAGAACAATCTATCACTGGGATGATCGCGCAAGACGACGATACGGACGTCGAAAGAGCCATTTATTATATTAGTAGACAATTGCTAAATTATGAATGTAATTATTCTCCAATGGAGAAATTATGCTTGGCTTTGTATTTTACATGTACTAAACTACGAGCCTACCTTAGGCCGAATATAGTGTACTTAGTCACTAAAGTTAATATAATAAAGTACATGTTTTCTCGTCCTATTTTGCATCAAAGAGTTGGTTTCTGGTCTTTATCACTATCAGAATTCGATATACGACATGAGCCCTGTAGACGCTGGTTTTCGTCCGAGGTCCACAATTGAGATTTCGCGAAGGGGGCACTGGCGATCCTGTAAAACAAAGAAGGTATGGTGAACGGAGAAGGTCTACCCACCGGTGTGGTGGATGCCGTAGGCACTCCAACGCCCAAGTCAGTAAATAAACAAAGGATGTAGTAGATGGGAGGTCAAGGTTAGATGTTACCTTGAACTCCGTAGGATGCCATGAGGGCGGTAGGTAGGAGGAGTGGTAGGCTTGAAGATGTCCCAAAGCAGTGAGTCGGAGAACTAGAAGTTGAATGTTGGTGAGATAGAAGTTCCATCCCTTTCCTCATGGAGCCTCATTTCCTATATACCCCCCTGGGCGCATGTCCTTAATCACCCTTGATCACTCGTAACGGTCGCGACTTCATGAGAGGTATTTACTGCTCTTAGCCGTTGGAACGGCTGGTTTGAGTCTATGAGCTTGGGCGTTACGTAGACTGGCGTATTGAAGGTCCTTCAGTTATGGGTTGGGTGATGGTGCTGGTGTTCATTGGATATAGGCTTTATAAACATCTTTGGGCCCATTCAGACTTTATGAGACCTGGCCCTTTGAGGTGGCAATCCGGGTCTGGATCTTTATGTTGGGGAGTCTTGGGTGCACTCATCATTGGGCCCGAAGTAAAAGGTCTAAATTACCCTTGGACCAAATTTGGCCCGTACAGTTTGTCCCCTACTCTCTAAGTCAATGAGTCATTGGCTTGGAGAGTATTTGATGCGCGTGTCGAGCCATTCGATGAAGGTGTACCTGAGCGTCGATGCTACCTATTGATTGAACCAAACGAATGTCAAGTTATGAACTTGAATCTACCTGATCCATCATGGATGTGTCCAGCCAAATGAGCTAGATGAAGGTCAAGATCATGAACTTGACTCTATAAGAGCCATTAGAGAAGTACCCAGTCAACTGAACCAGATGAAGGTCAGGATATATGTTATACGACGTGGGTAATATATGTCTACAACTTGACTCGACATGAGTCCATGGGGGATGTCCCCGGTCGACTGATCTAGATGAAGATTCGGGATATAATTCACTTGACATGTGTAATCCATGTCTACAATTTTGACTCGACATGAGTCCATGGGGGATATTCCCGGTTGTCTGGACTTGATGAGGCCAGAAAGATATAAATCATACGACATGAGTTATCCATGTCTACAACTTGATTCGACATGAGTCCGTGGGGATGTCCCCGGTCATCTGGACTTGATGAGGCCAGGAAGATATAAATCATACGACATGTGTAATTCATGTCTATAACTTGACTTGACATAAATCTATTGGGATGTCCCCGGTCATCTGGACTTGATGAGGCCAGGAAGATATAAATCATACGACATGTGTAATCCATGTCTATAACTTGACTCGACATAAGTCTATGGGGGATGTCCCCGGTCTTCTGGACTTGATGAGGCCAGAAAGATATAAATCATACGACATGTGTAATCCATGTCTACAACTTGACTCGACATGAGTCTATGGGGGATGTCCCCGGTCGTCTGGACTTGATGAGGCCAGGAAGATATAAATCATACGACATGTGTAATCCATGTCTACAACTTGACTCGACATGAGTCTATGAGGGATGTCCCCGGTCGTCTGGGCTTGATGAGGCCAGGAAGATATAAATCATACGACATGTGTAATCCATGTCTACAACTTGACTCGACATGAGTTTATGGGGGATGTCCCCGGTCGTCTGGACTTGATGATGCCAGGAAGATATAAATCATACGACATGTGTAATCCATGTCTACAACTTGACTCGACATGAGTCTATGAAGGATGTCCCCGGTCGTCTGGACTTGATGAGGCTAGGAAGATATAAATCATACGACATGTGTAATCCATGTCTACAACTTGACTCAATGTGAGTCTATGGGGGATGTCCCCGGTCGTCAGGACTTGATGAGGCCATGAAGATATAAATCATACGACATGTGTAATCCATGTCTACAAGTTGACTCGATCTGAGTCCATGGGGATGTCCCCGGTCGACTGAACCAGATTAAGGTCAGGATCATCCCCATACTACCGGTCAAGAGACCGGAGGAGTCTTCAATGTTTGTTTGGACCAGATGAAGGTCTTTGAAAGTCTTCACTCTACAGACCTGTCGAAGGTCCAAAAGTCTTTCCTTCTCATACTACTAGAGCTGAAAAAGGTCCATGAGACTACGGTAGAGTGAATTTGATGAATATCTATCAAGGTCATCACTCATCACTCTTCTACAAGACTACTGTCAAATGGACATGTCGAATGGACTTGATGAAGGTCCAAGGTCATCATCCTACTAGTTTTGATGAAGGTCGGTCGACTGGGCCTGAAGGAGGTCCAAAGGATTCTTCATACTACCTAACCTAATGAAGATCGGTTGATTGGACCTGATGGAGTTCCTGTCATATGGAGGCTTTATCGAATGGACTTATTGTCGGATGGGCTAGATGTTTATCCATGCGTATGGAAGTGTATGAAATAATATGGAATGTATGTTGTCTGGGGTAACTGATGGTTTTTCAAGATTCAATAGCTCCATTCAACAGACTGTGAGTTGATGTCCATTGACTATTTTATATATTTAACTCTATCACTTCTGTCGTGTCAAATGTGATCATTTGGCTATACAACTCATTAATAGGTGGTTTTCGAACTACTTCATGTATATGCTTTCCTTTATTTCAGATGTTTCTTTCATGTGACTTACTGCAGTTACGTCGTATACTCCAAGTCCTCAGGATTAAGCAAAAGCACACAAGTCACGTGCGGATGCCTAACCAAATCATTTGCCCCACATCGCCCATTGCAACAATCACGAACAATCCGCGAACAAGAATTTGATCCCACACCACCCATCAAAATATTCGGACCAGAAAAGCCAACCCATCAGGGCTTTCAAAATAATCCAGACCTCATACGTATTTAATTCGGTCCGGCAGAGGCTTGTGAGAATTCAGAAAAAATAATCTACTTTTTACTACATCGCAAATTTCCTTCCCCACGTGATCAACAGAGACGGCACTAGCATTGAACACCCGTCTATTCCTCTCATACCAAATGTAGTATATAGAAGCAGCCAGTGAAATCTTGCCCAATTTTGGTCGATCATCAAACAATCAGATTTGGATCGAAGCAAATTTCCATCTCAAATCATATCGATCATGTGTGTTCGTCCAGTCTAGGACCTTTCCAGCTCAATTCTAGCTCACTGATGCAAGGATTGTAACTGAATGCAGAAATCCAGTGCTCAATCAAAGTATTCTTGCAGCCGATTGATTCAAAATCAAAAGAGTGATCCAAAATCCATCAGTCTGCTTCTCTTCAGTAGGCGATGTGGGAGTTTGGTGTCGCTGTTTGTGGTTTCAAATCAAGTTTGGGTTTATTTGCTTGGTTTGTTGGGCTTTTGTTTCGGTTTGTGGGCTGGCCTCGTATATGTGGGTTGCTTCATGTGGCCTCTTTAGCGAGTTGGGTTCGAGTATTTGGGCCTGATTGCTCAAATTTCAACTTTGTTCTTGTGATTGCTCCACGTCCTAGGTGTTGTTCTATTTGGTTCGACATACTCCAAGTGTTTGTTGAAAGGTCTTGTTGTCGTTTGGACAATTAGCAGCAAATTTTTTTTTGTTCCTTTGGTTGGTGCCTATTCAGATCCTCATAGGAAGTTGCATTGGCCTAGTCAGACTTACTGTGGGAGATTCATAGCCTTCGTTTTCCCTTACTCTTACTTAGGGCCAGAAATTGTCCAGTGATGTGCCGTTTGGGACAATGTTTGCTCTCATTGTTGTGGACAACAGAACCTGAGCGACGCTGTTCTAGGCTCGCGGCCTAGTTGGGAAGTACGAAATAACATGGAGTCGCCACCCGGTGTGAACCGGGAAAAAGATTTAAGGCCGCACTCACCCCTCGCAAGGGAAGACCTCAAACCATTGGGTTCGGAATGGTCCCTTACTTATGCCACTTGTAATGACAGGATTTATGTAATAATTTAATCAGGCTTAAATAGCACTTATTTCCAAGAGTATCATGCTTCTAAATTCACGGCAATCTCATGAACATTTCTCGATCATATAATACGGAAAAAAAGAACAACATAATCATGCTTGAGTACTATCTCATGAACCTATTAACCAAATAACATGCTAACAGCCTAATCATGCTTGAATATCATCCCAAGAACACATTAGAATGGATAAATGCAGGAATACAAATAATATGATTGGCTACATAATACAAGAAAGATCAACCAAGAGGCAATTATGCATGAATATGATAAGACAGACTCAGTTCAGTGTGTGCGCGTTCGTGTAGCATTCGTAAACGCGTTCGAACGGTAAACAGAAGGTTCACGTTCGTGTGGCGTTTGATAACGCGTTCGAACGGAAATGAAACAGAATGCTCACGTTCGTATGGCGTTCGTGAACGCGTTCGAACGGAAATGAGACCTGATGCATGATAAGGCAAAATGCATGCGCGTTCGAGTTGCGTTCGTAAACGTGTTCGAACGGGAACAGACCTGATGCATGAAATGGGACGCAATACATAAACAACAAAATAAAGGGGCGCGGCGAAATACTGCCGTAAAGGTGGCCTTTTGGGGCTCTTGGTCTCTCAAAGAGAGGACCTTTAGACCAACATACTAAGCCCATGCGCGTCACATCACAACACATGAAATAAAGACAATAAAAGTGTAGGACTTCGTATGCCCAATTGAACGTACATTCAACCCAAACACACTTCGTCCAGCGCGGCGAAGTAGTAATGTCACAAAGGTGACCTTTTAGGCTCTTCGTCTCTCAAATAGAGGACCTTTGGACTAACTCACTAAGCTCATGCGCTTGATTGAACCATGCATAAAAAGATAAAGACAATAATATCAAACTAAGTATGCCCGATTGAACGTATCTTGCATCCAACCGAACACACATCAACCGGCGCGGCAAAACATCGTGGTAAAAGGCTTTAACCCCTCCCCATAGGGGATCTTTCATTCCACTTACTAAGCCCATGCGCTCGATAGAATCATGCATAAATAAACAACATACAGAATTCTAGTGACGAAAAATAAACAAAAGCAACACAAAACAAAAGAGGGTGCCGTTTACTCAAGCGGTACGTGGAGTTGTGTCCCGAGTACAGATCATATTACCGTCCATTCGGAATCGGCTATGAAATTTATGTCCGGGTTTCCATCCGATATACCGCGAGAGTTGACACATCTCTCATTCATCCAATACCCACAACACACATCATACACAAACAAGATTCAACGAATAAGTAAAATACGATCAAAATAAATAACAAAAATCACGTAAAGATGAGTGTGAAAAGTACCCTCAGGTCTAACCTTTTAAGTCGTCTCTCGGACTCGCGTTTCACGAAGATCGGAAGGGGTAAAGCTCCGCAACTTTTCTGGTTCACTGGTTTGCCTTTTCCTTCACTATTTTGCCGCTCAAGCTACCGTTTCGAGTCCGTTTTGCTGATGTTTCCTTGTGGTTTCACTGCCGTTTCCTCTGTATTTTTTACTTACTGTTTTGGGTGTCTTCTTCCTGTAATTTTCCTGTGTGTTGTGTATGAGCTACCTAGGGTTGAGAAGGTTGGTGAATGGTTCTTTATATAGAGAAGGGCTAGGCTTGACAAGGAGAGGGATTTGATTTGGTGTTGGATAAGGGAAGTCAAAGATTGAGGGGGGACAAATCTTGGCTAGATAGGGAAGGTTGAATATTTAGTTTATGTTGATTAGGCATACAATATTTTAAGTTTGGGAATAATATATTGGTTGATTGATTTTAACTTGGTATGATTATATTTGATTGGTTAGATTAGGTAAATGGTTTAAATATTTTATTTAATTGACTTTTAATTTAATTAATATTTGATTTAATTAGGATGTGTCTTATGGGCTTGGTGGGCTAATTGGGCTTGGGTTGAGGCTAGCAGCAAAACCAGAATTACCGACACCGTTCGAACGCTTCCTCGAACGCGACACGAACTCCCGCAATCTGTTTGCCGTTCGAACGCATACACGAACGCATCACGAACGAAAACAGTGAACCTTGTTTATTCTGAATTTCGCCTTCCGATATCTGTTTCCCGCGGCTTCCGTGACTCAAAAGGTAGTGCCTCCAAATGAGACTCATCATCGGGTTTCACATGCAAAAATACAATGCCTACAGTCGCCCCCACTTTGATGGGACTTGTGTAATGTGCAACAGTGATAATCCTATCAAAGTTATGCAATACATTTTCACTTACCTGGCTCGCCAACTGCCACTTGACTTTCCACGTGTTGAGTTGATTTAGGTGGTGAGGTGCTGCGACCCCTGGTTCATTCCCGAACCGTGTTGTGATGTGGTCCATTCCCGAACCGTTGCCGTAAGGTGGTCCATTCCCGAACCGTTACTGTGAGTTGGTCCATTCCCAAACTGTTACTGTGAGGTGTTCATTCCCGAACTGTTATCGTGAGGTGGTCCATTCCCGAACCGTTACTG
Source organism: Zanthoxylum bungeanum (assembly GCA_019454045.1). Lineage (NCBI taxonomy): Eukaryota > Viridiplantae > Streptophyta > Magnoliopsida > Sapindales > Rutaceae > Zanthoxylum > Zanthoxylum bungeanum. The sequence continues at coordinate 39,924 of SKCR01047438.1, forward strand.
TGAGGTGTCCATTCCCGAACTGTTATCGTGAGGTGGTCCATTCCCGAACCGTTACTGTGAGGTGTCCATTCCCGAACTGTTACTGTAAGGTGGTCCATTCCCGAACCGTTACTGTGAGGTGGTCCATTCCCGAACTGTTACTGTAAGGTGTTCATTCCCGAACTGTTATCGTAAGGTGGTCCATTCCCGAACCGTTACTGTGAGATGTCCATTCCCGACTTGTTCATTCCTGAACTGTATTTCCATTCTTGGAGTGCCATTCCCGGCTTGTTCATTCTCGAACTGTGTTTCCATTCTTGGAGTGCCATTCCCGGCTTGTTCATTCTCGAACTGTTTTTCCATTCTTGGAGTGCCATTCCCGGCTTGTTCATTCTCGAACTGTTTTTCCATTCTTGGAGTGCCATTCCCGGCTTGTTCATTCTCGAACTGTTTTTCCATTCTTGGAGTGCCATTCCCGGCTTGTTCTTTCCTGAACTGTATTTCCATTCCTAGAGTGCCATTCCCGGCTTGTTCATTCCTGAACTGTACTTCATTCTGGGATTGCCATTCTCGGCTTGTGATGCAATGGGCCTCAACCCTAGGACTCATCCCCATAACTGATAGTGATGTGGGCCTCGACCCTGGGACTCATCCCCTAAACTGATGCTGAAGTGGGCCTCGGCCCTGACTGCTACTGATATGGGCCTCGCCCCCAGACTGATACTGATATGGGCCTCGCCCCCAGACTGATACTGATATGGGCCTCGCCCCCAGACTGATACAGCTGATATGGGCCTCGCCCCAAGACTGATACTGATATGGGCCTCGCCCCCAGACTAATACAGCCGATATGGGCCTCGCCCCAAGACTGATACTGATATGGGCCTCGCCCCTAGACTGATGCTGATATGGGCCTCGCCCCCAGACTGATACTGATATGGCCTCGCCCCCAGACTGATACTGATATGGGCCTCGCCCCCAGACTGATACAGCTGATATGGGCCTCTCCCCCAGACTGATACTGATACGGGCCTCGCCCCAAGACTGATACTGCTGATATGGGCCTCGCCCTCAGACTGATACTGA
>SKCR01047439.1:0-41087 GCA_019454045.1 Zanthoxylum bungeanum
AAAAGAAAATGCTGGGGTTAGAGGATCAACTTTTATTACTACTATTTTAGATATCTCCCTTAATATAATATAATAACTTTGCGTGATAATTACCAACCAGCCATATAGGCGGTTATCCTGATTAAGTCAAATTAATAATTAATTACCAACCGACCAACCAGGCGATATCCATACTTAGTCAGGTTAAAACCAATTTGTAATTAATTTCCAACCGGCCAATTATAGCGGTATCCTCATTAAGTTAGATTTTAAATAGTTTATATTTTATATTTAGGGAGATTAATCTAGATAGCAATAATAAAAACTTTACCTTTTACCCCAGCAAAGGGGAGTTACCTCCTCATTGCTTGAAAAATAAAAACTGCAAAAGTAAAGAAAGAAAATGTTTGTGCGTAAAAGTAAATTGCGGAAAGTAAAACTGAAAAGTAAAGAAAGAAAGTGCGAAAGAGGAAATTAATTACTGGAAGCTGTAAATAAACAAACAAGATACAATCTTCTTATTTATTCATTAGGAATTTCAAAGAAGAAAGTATGAATTTTACAAATGAAATGGCTTGGTATTTTACCAAATTTTGCCTATATCAAATCATCCATCAAATTCTCCACCAAATCCATTATTAATTTCTCCACTAATTACTCCAACAAATGTATAATTGCTCCACTAATTGCTTATCTTGTTTGGTGTTGATTTGATAATTTTTATTAATTATTCATTAATTTATATTTTGCTTGAAAATGAAATGATTGATAATGACTTTAATATTACACATCACACACTTCTGGATGGTTCATTAATTTCGGTCATGAAATATTAGAATTCGAAAATATTTTCTCTTTCAAAGTTGTATATCTTTGAGTCTTCTTTAATCTACCACTTGAATCAGCTCAATCCGATATCTGAATAAAACGTTATACCCAAATACGACAGATGCGCAAAATTGGAATTCCCAAAACTGCACTTCGTCAAAACGCCTTTTCAAGTTTCCAATCTCCAAAATTAATATATCAAGTCCAATAATTGCCCTTATTTGACCCATATTTCATCCTAAATGATTTCATTGAGACCGATATTATTTTATCTGCAAAATAAACTTAAAACATATCAAAACGTTATAAAACCAGAGAAACTAAACAAAATATTAAGTTAAAGGGGCGGTAAATATGATATATTTTCCGCTCATCATATATCATGAAGTATTATTGAGTATAAATCGTTACGGGGCCTTTATGATGGCCTCTAACATATTCAGGTGGAACTGGGAATATTTTCAGAACTATTTTGGGCATCAGTGGTCCCACGCGTCGCGACACAGCTCCTTACCCATCGTGACGCGCAACGACCAGAAGCGTGCATCCATTTTACTCTTTCGCGTCGCGACGTGAAGTAAAATTCCAGGATTCTATTTTGTTTCTACATGTTCATCTACTACCCAAAATCACCACAATCACTTCCACAACAATCTTTTTGCACAACCTAACTTATTGAACTTAAATTCACCAATTCCATATCAAATTATCAATCTTAAACAATGATTTAACCACATCCCAAAAGCCAAAATCCTACAATCCTCATATCATTATTTTTACCATCTTCTTATAAGCACTAATCTAAACTTCTTTTATATCAAAACATAAAATCAAATCCATGAACAACATTCCATAAAACCTCAACAAACATCCACAACACAATCCATACCTCACACAATCCATACTTTACTAATTACACCCAAATATTTTACAAGTTTGGAGGGTTTCCCCATCATCATTTTCTTAATACAAAAACCATACAATCATCATCACATCCAAGTTTACAACATACTACAAGTTTCAAATCAACAAAACTTAATAAATACAATTTGGGTCCGAAAATTTATTACCTCTTTTCCTTTGATTTTCCAACACTTTTCCATGCCTTTAGGGGTGCCAAGCCCTTTTAGTTTATTTCTCTTTTTCTCTCTTCCTCTCTCTTCTGCTTTTTCTTTTTTCTTTTCTTCCTCTTCTCTTCTCATGCTCACGTTTTTCTTCTATTTCTCTACACAATTTTCCCACTTTTGGAATGAAGAAATAGTTTCCTATATATAGAGGGGGCTGATTTTTTTGTGATGGATTTGAGTGGTTAAGATTAAGCCAACTCACTTTTTTAGACAAATCCGGAATTTACTGTAGCAGTCACTGAACTTGTGATTTTTGACTTATTTCGGGTTTGAATTTGGCAATATGTTCAACTTAAAAGTTGTATCTCTCAGTCCTTAGCTTTCCGGCGATATAAAATTCATAAAAATCGGAGGAGTTCGTACAAAAAAGTTACGACCAAAATAATATAAACTGTCCGAGGAAAGTGAAATATCGTACCGTGTCATATTGGAATCTTGAAAATATATCGCTTATCCCAAAAAATTTTCATGAGCGTATATGTGTCCACTTAACTATATTATGTAACATTCATCTCAAAATGAACGAGTAGTCGAGATCACTGGTCGACGAAATTACCGGGTCGTTATATTAGTTATGGATTCTTAACCTAGCAGTTCCTCCCACTACTTTACGTAATACCGTAATCCCCAACGGAAAATAAGAATTCAATAATTAAATTGAAATTTATAATGGGAAGAAAGCCCCATGAATATATTTTGATTCATAACTTTGGCACGTTCTCGCCTACGTAATTTATAGGTAGACAACTCATTTGTCAATCACACTCATTGTGACTCCTAATTTTGGACATGATCATTTCTCGTTATAGAAGTTTTGACACATTTACGGAGGGTATCAAGGCTACACTATTAAGGACAAAACTCAAGCTACTGATGTAGTCATGACAGCTTTGGCACGTTTAAGAATCCACTTTCACTTAAATTTGTTTAATATCAAATATATATCCGGTACAAATAAATTTCAATCGACTATATCCTCACAAATTTGGTACATTCTCAGATATAGCAATAAAATTTATTTACATTCATATTAACAAGACAAACCAAGAAATAAGTATTCATAATACTAGTCACTTTAATGCTTTATTTAACTGAGATTTTTCTAATTTGTCAAACACATCAAAATTAATCAAATTATTTTCACATGCATTGTGAAAAATAATAAATTAGATTAATATCACATATCTGTTGGTTTCTATTAAGGTCCCAAGATCATAAATAAGCATGAAATATGTGCGAATACAAATCAACGAAGTTACGGAATACTCACATCGATCGGTTGAGCGACGCGGGCGACGAACAAAATCGAAATTCTGCTCCTTTGGACTGTCACGGCAGTTCACTGCCACTGCCCTCTAAATTCGGCCATGGGTGCTCCTTCGTCAAGCTCCGAGCTTCGTCGAACGATTCCCGGCTCATGGTAGACTTCCCTATCACCTTCGCATGTCTCGTAAGTGTGCTAGCACTTGTGATTTTTCCACAAAATCCCACTCTTGTGCTTCCCATTGCTTCTCGGTTTTGAGCAAAACCAGTGAGCATTTTTAGCCCCTTGGGCGTGTGGAGAGAAAGGAGAGAAGAAGTGAGAGAGAGATAAATTGGTTGATGGCTAAAGTGTATCTAATACACTAATCTGAATTTCAAATTCATTTCATGTGTATTTGGCTTTCAAAAAGTCAAACATTAAAAGCCACACCAACCTCCATCAACTCACATCACTCCATCAATCATGAATAGTGACTTGCGTCAATCACTCAAAGTGAAAGACATCCATCACTTGATTGACGAATGATGTGACGCTAGTTGCGACTAGCGATTTGACGCTTGATTTGACTTGCGTGTCGCACTCAAATTTCGAAATGCGAATGCGCTCGCAAATAATCTCGGGCTCGGGTTCGCTGTTTCCAAATTAACGAATTTTCTGTTGCGTCGTAATTAAATGATTACGCCTATCGAAATCACTATTCACGTCGCTATCGAATTAATTCTAAATTATTTAGTTCGCTCGAATTAAATCTAATTTTAATTCCGCGTCGAAATCCAATTTCGTTTAATATATCGAATATAATTAATTTATCGATTAATTCCAATTAATCGTTATCTCTTTAATGGATATTTTATCCCAGATAAAATATCTCCTCAATTAATCCCAGATTAATTTTCTCTCTCTCTTCTAATTAATCCCAGATTAATTTAGAGTGCGAGTCATACGTCATCGGTGAATCTTTGGGAAGCGACCCATGAGATCCCAGGATATGTTGCAGTCAGTAAATTCGGTCGTCGGACTATCCGAACACTTAAGTACCTCGTACTACGTTTATACTGATTTACAAGACAATGTTGGCCTATAGCAAAGCGTCATGCCTACCCAATTCTCCGGAAATATCCTTACAGGAATAAATGATCTATATCAGGCGTAGTATACGTAGTATTGCGTATTTCTGTCCAGTATCGGATGATCACGTACTAGGCCTGGGGCTGGAATTGTGTCTGCCCCGTACGAAGCACATGTCGGATGTCTGGTAACTAGTCTCTATAATCAGATAAACATGACCTTGTCATTTTATCCCGATGACTGCAGTACTTAAGAGTACTAGTACCGTATCCCACGTGACCATCATCTCCATATGACTGGAGTGACACTTCCGTCTTGACATCACACCCAACACACTACGATTCTCAATATACCCAGCATTGGCGTACACAGAACCTGTTAAAGCCCTGGACTACCGCAACCAAAGTATATTGATTGTCGCAAGTATTAGCAGTGCAAGTCTCAGGTTAAGACCAAATACACCTACCCTGATTTCGGACTTCCATAGACACATAGTCATACTACCAATGGAATTCCGAGGGGGTCTATCCAGAGCGAAGCTGTTTCCCATACCATCGGTAAAACACAACCTCCTACTACACTTGCATGAGTATCCTATACCCAAATATATATGAGAACTATGTCGTTATACCCTCACAACGCGCACAAGTGTAATACTAGTCTTTTACGTATTTATCGATGTCCAATCTCGATAATACTCTGACTAGGGATATTTAATGATTTATCCTTCGTGGATTGATACTGTCTCATATCATTCTCAATCCAAGAAAAAATCATAGGGACCTCCTATCATTTATATATCTAGGTGATCTAATCTTAAATGATAAGAGTGCAATCTCCTTTGTCACATAGTTAATTTGTACAACAACACCATGATCTGTACAAATAGTGACGCTATGGGTCATAATTGTCCAACAATATCAAATATGAAACATGTAATGGATGTAGGATCAGACTCACTCTGATACCATTTTATTAGGGTTTTATGCGGCGGAAGCGTGGTTCGGGTGAAATCGTAACTTTAAAATTTTTTAACTTACTAAATAAATTATTTAATATCAAATATGAATAATTCATTCATATTTCACCTAAATGTTTTTTTCGATATCAAGTAACAACATAAATATTTTAGAGAACACCGCGAAACGTTTACGAAAATATTTTTCTGCAAAATAACATAAAACGCGTTTACGACTGAACCGACCAACCAATACCATACGGAGCTGCCCAGGTCAGCCCCAATAGTACTTAGGCAGTTCATGGGTTGCCCAAACAATAATCAATTCACTGTTTGGGAAGCTGTTACCCGATTAGCTCAAAAGTTACTCAGTAATGTTGTTTTCACCGTTTTCATGTATTTTCACTCTGAAATAATTTTCGGCGATTATTCTAATACCCAATACACATCCAACACATTTAAACATCATATTTTTCATTATAAAATTTTGAATCTTTCAGACCTGAAACATAATATGAAATTATCATTTTTAATGCTTTAAATCCAATTTTCTCAACGTTAATCATATTAATCACAACACCAATCAAAGCATCCACAAATGAAGATATCAAGAACAATTCTATGTATTATTAGAGTGGTCATAACACTCTAAAATGGAAACTTTTTAACAAGGAATCTAAATAAGCTTACGTTACATTAAATAAGCGATTGTTTAGACTATTATTGCTCTTTTTTTACTGGCATTAACTACAACGACTTGGTTTATTTTTTCTTTTTAATTCTTTCTTATTTTTTTCTCCTTTTTATGAATAAATCAATATATGCAGGATGAATAGATCATGTAATAGAAAGAGACCAACTGGTGGGGAAATAAATATCTTAACTGAAATTACAATCATTTTTATCTTCTAATCTTCTTCTAATTTAAGCAAATTTTATTTTTAATTAATTTAAATTTGGGTGAATTCCTGAATAATAAATGTTCTGATTTACTCAATATGAATAATTTTAAAATAAAAAAAATAATAAATATGATTTAAATCAATTTAAAAAGAAAATAAGATTTCAAATAAAGGCTAATATAAAGATTTTAAGAGAAAACAAATAACAATGAGGAAAATATTATTTTGGGAGCTATTAATAGGCTAACATAAAGTATTTAATGGAAATCAAAAATGATTAGGAGAAATCACCATTTATTATATTAAAATAATCATTAAAGAATTAAGTAAATTGCTAACCTTTAAAAGGAACTTGTTAATCTCTATAAATTCTGGATTGCAAACAAATAAAATTAAACAAATTATAGTAATTATTTAAGAAAAGTAAAAATAGCCTTACAATTCAAAATTAATTATGTAATTTCTATCAAAATTATACATCCTAAAAAAATAAGTTACTCTCTTTCGTAATCAACTCAATCGAACTCTCAGAATAAGTATTATATTAAAATAGTCAATAATGAATCAAGTAAACTGCTAACTTTTAGAAGGAACTTGCTCTATAAATTTTTGATTACAAACAAACAAAATTAAATAAATTATAGTAATTAATTCCGAAGTAACAGTCGACTTACAACTTAAAAATTCAATTCGCCTTCAAAGTCAAAGTTCATAATGCAATTTCTACTAAAATCATACATCTAAAAAAAAGAAGAGTAAGTAATATAAAGAAAAATGACTTTTTTTCTTAATCAACTCAATCAAACAACTCTCTCTGAATCGTCGCCTTCTCATTTTTATCCGAGTTTACTCTCTTTCTTCAGTTCGGCTTCTAATTAACGAAATTTATGATTGTTTACAATTGTAATTGACACATCACAGAGTGGTTCTTTACTTCCAAGTGTAAGATTGTTGAAATAATAAAATAACCCAGTAAGTCCGGGGTTGATCCATAAGGAATATATTTAGTAAAATAAAATAATAACTCAAGTGATAAAATAGGCTGAATTGTTTGAAGTGATGGACAATTTTGTATTGAACTGCAACAATAAATTAGAATGTTGGGGTTAGGGGATCCACTCTTGATATTTCAAATATAGAGAAATCTTACTTTTTATAATATATAAATTTTCTTTATTACCCAGTTAATTTACTTCAGGAATTAATTATGCCAAAATATATAAAACCAGCCATAAAGACAGTGATAATATTTGTTTATAACAAGTACAGTTAAGTACTCAATTATGCCAAATAAATAAAACTAGCCATAAAGGCGATAACAAAGTTTATCAATAATTAATCCAGATTTAAATTACTCTCTCATATAATATGAGGTAAAGTATAACTGTATCAAACAAGATTTGATTGTCAACAGAGAATAAGGCACCGGTAAATATAAGAGAATATTAAATAGTAGACTTCAGATTACAATTCATATATTATAATATAAGTAAGATTAATTTATATTCTCATATTTAGAGTTTACCCTTTATCCTAGTAGAAAGAATTAGTTACTAATGATTTGAAAAAAAAACTTGCATAATTTTTGGGTGTATTTCAGGTGCAGTTTTGGGCAGTTTCGGGGCAGTTTTGGTGTCAGATTAGGCGTGAAAACTGGGCAGTGGATGGAGGCTATTTGCGGCAGTTCAGGGCTGGACAGTGGGCGTGAAAGGGTGACAGTGAAGGGGACTATGTTTCAGCGTGCAGTGAAGGAGGGTTTTGGCGTGCAGTGGGCTTGATTTGCGTTGTTGTCTTTAAGTGGCTAAGCGTGAGTTGATTATGAGCGTGGCACTGAGTGAGGCGTGGGCTGTTGAAGGTTGTGAGATTGAGTGCGGCGTGGGCTGTTGATTAGGCGTGAAGATAATAATGTGGCCGATATGCGTGAAGGTTGTGAGCGTGTTGAGGCTGGGCAGTGAAAGCGGCAAAGGGTGCTTGTTTGTGAGGGGTACGTGAGAGGCAAGGCGTGAGCAGGCTGTGAAGTGAAGGCTGCGAAGTGAATTCCGTGAGGAGAATGAGAGGCAGGTTAGGGGTTTTTAATCGTTGAGGGTTGTGGCTGTTACGTGAAACATGTAGGCTGGTTGAGCGAGTGGCGTGCGCAGGGTGAGAAGGTCTTTGTGGCGTTGGTTTGGCGTGATCTTGTGGCTGTGATGCGTGAGTGTGGCTTGGCAGATGGCGTGAAAGGCTCGTTAGTGGAGCAGGCTTGTTAGACGTGGCTTCAACGTGAGTGGAAGGTGAGGTCAGTTGGCTGAGTGCGTTTTTGAGGGACTGCTTGGATCGGTGGGGATGTGTGGTGTGGCTGAATGCTATGTGTGATGGCAGCGTGACTCTCTAGGGTTTTTGGGTGAGTGCCGAGTGTAGTGAGGGTTGTTCGAAAGAGAAAGAGAGAGAGAGGGCGTATCTGGAGGAATTGAATGGTTTAGGGTTATTATTTTGTATTTTCGTAAGAATGAGTCAGTTCCCGTTAGGTAAGGGTGAGGTTAAGGTGCTTTATATAGGCCAAGGGATGGGTAATTCTTATTTGGGTAGGAAAGGAAATTTGTGTATTAATTGGGAGATATCTTTTAATTAAAATGTGATAAGGAAATCTTTTAATTGGGGAAGTGATTTATGTATTTAGGAAAGAGATTTAATTTAATTTAGGAAGGTGATTTAATTTGTGAATGTGATTTAAATTAATTTAATTTAATTTAAGTTTAATTTGTTTTAATTTAATTTGTGACATGTATTTTAAATGTTTTAGTTATTTAATTTGTGAGATGTGTTTTAAATGTTTTAATTATTTAATTTGTGAGATGTATTTTAAATGTTTTAATTATTTTTTGATGTGATTTAATGGGTTTGGTGTGTTTAAAAACAGAGGTCCAACAAGCGAACCCGAAGCGAAACAAGCGAGTTAAATCTGAAAAAATGCTAATTTCCAACTTTACCCTTTCAACGTCCGTTTCCCGCGGCTTTCACAACTAAAGAGGTAGTGTCTCCATACGAGACTCATCATCGGGCTGATATGCAAAAATGCAATGCCTACAGTCGTATACGTAGTATTGCGTATTACGATCTAGTATCAAATGTCACATGCTAGGCCTGGGGCTGGAATTGTGTCTGCCCCGTACGAAGCATATATCAGATCACAATCAACTACTCTCTTTAATCGGATAATCATGACCTTGTCATATTATCTCGATAGCTACAGCATTTAAGAGAGTACCAGTTATGTATCCATGCGTGATCATCATCTCCATATGACTGAAGTGATACTTCCATCTTGACATCACACCCAATACACTACGATTCTCAGTATTCCCAGAAGAGGCGTACACAGAACCTGTTAAAGCCCCGGACGACCAAAACCAAAGTATATTGATTGTCACAAGTATTAGCGATGCAAGTCTCAGGTTAAGACCAAATACACCTACCCTGATACGGATTCCCATAGACACATAGTCACACTACCAATGGGATTCCGAGGGGTCTATCAGAAGAGAAGCTGTTTCCGTATGATTGGTAAACACAACCTCATATTACACTTGCATAAGTATCCAATACTTAAACATATGAGAACTATGTCGTTATGCTTCCATAACACGCACAAGTGCAATACTAGTCTATTCCACATTATCGATGTCCAGTCTCGATAATACTACGACTAGGGATATTTAATGATTAAACCTTAGTGGATTAATATTGTCTCATATTATTAATTCTTCGGTACTAATCATATGGACTTCTATCGTTTATATATATTGGTAATCCATTACAAATGATAAAAGAGCAGTTTCCTTTGTCACACAGTTAATTTGTACAACAACACCATGTTCTGTACAAATAGTGATGCTGTGGGTCATAATTGTCCAACAAGATTAACTAAGCTACATAAGGATGGGTATTTCAGACCCTTCAAATATGAAGCTTATGGAACTTGTGAGTCTTGTTTACTTGGTAAAATGACCAAATTACTCTTCAAAGGTAAAGGACAGCGTGCAGCGGAGACATTAGAACTCATACACTCTGATGTATGCGGACCAATGTCAGTCACCGCTAGAGGTGGATTCTCCTACTTCATTACCTTTATCGATGATCACTCGCGATATTGGTATTTGTACCTTATGCGGTATAAATCTGAAGCCTTTGAGAAATTCAAAGACTTCAAAGCTGAAGTAGAAAACCAGCTTAATAAAAGTATTAAGTCACTAAGGTCTGAGAGAGGTGGTGAATACTTAAGCAACGAATTTCAAGATCACCGCATAATGGTATTTGTACCTTATGCGGTATAAATCTGAAGCCTTTGAGAAATTCAAAGACTTCAAAGCTGAAGTAGAAAACCAGCTTAATAAAAGTATTAAGTCACTAATGTCTGACAGAGGTGGTGAATACTTAAGCAACGAATTTCAAGATTACTTGAGAGAAAATGGCATTATTTCCCAGTAGACTCCTCAGGGAACTCCACAGCATAATGGGGTCTCCGAAAGGAGAAATCGGACATTATTAGATATGGTCCGATCAATGATGCCATACACGGATCTACCTCTTTCATTTTGGGATCTTGCTTTAGAAACTGCAACACTACTACTAAACCAAGTTCCTTCCAAGACTGTTAGTCAAACACCATATGAGTTATGGTCTGGGAAACGTTCTAGTCTTAGTTATCTAAAAGTTTGGGGATGTGACCCCATATGTCAAGCTCAAACAAACTAAAAAATGGATGATAGGGTAGTTAAATGTTAGTTTGTAGGATATGCCTTGAACTCAAGAGCATACGTGTTCTACGTCCCCAAATGAACAAAGAACATTTGTCTCACGAAATGCTAAATTTCTAGAGAATGAATTCCTTCTCAAGAAATATAATGGGAGTAGACTTGACCTCGATGAGGTATGAGAAGAATAAACTAACATAGAACTAAACCTCAGGCCCATCAAAAGGGCAGCGACGGAACAACCACAAGGTTATGAACTCAGAAGGTCTGGTAGGGAAAGACATGAGCCTGAAAGATATGGTTTCCATATTGATGAGGAACATGATCAGGTCATTAATAATGACGATCCCACCAGTTATGACGAAGCAATGCGTGACATTGATTCAGTCAAGTGGCTTGAGGCCATGAAATCTGAAATAGACTCTATGTATCAGAATCAAGTCTGGGACTTGGTAGATGCACCTGAAGGGATAAAACCCATAGGCTGCAAGTGGATTTACAAGCGTAAAACGGATGCATAAGGCAACATCCAAACCTATAAGGCTAGGTTGGTGGCGAAAGGTTATAGGCAAATCCAAGGAATTGACTATGAGGAAACCTTCTTCTGTTGCAATGATAAAGTCCATTCGAATTTTACTGGCACTAGCTGCCACACTTTGATTATGAGATTTTGTATATGGATGTCAAAACAGATTTCCTTAATGGGAACCTCCTAGATGAAGTCTATATGACACAACCTGAGGGGTTTGCATCTAAGGTTGATCATAATAAAGTATGCAAGCTTAAACGATCCATTTATAGACTCAAGCAAGCCTCCAGAAGTTGGAATATACGATTTAATGAGACAATCAAAGAATTTGACTTCATCAAAATATAGACGAGCCTTGTGTTTACATGAAAAGTAGTGGGGTGTGTTGTATTTCTTGTATTATATTCGATGACATATTAATCATCGGGAATGATATTCCCATGATGCAAGCCACCAAGCAATGGTTATCTCAGAATTTATCCAAGAAAGATTTGGGAGAAGCAGCCTACATCCTCGGCATTAAGATCTACCGTGATAGATTTAAGAGGTTGTTGGGACTTTCTCAATCTACGTACATAGATAAAGTTTTGAAAAGATTCAAAATGGAAGATTCCAAAAGAGGTCATTTACTTACTTGTCATGGAATCAAATTATCTAAGGAGCAATGTCCACATACTCCTTCAGATAGAGAGCGTATGAGTAGGATCCATTATGCTTCAGCAATAGGATTGATCATGTACGCCATGCTATGTACAAGACCTGATGTCTCTTATGCTCTTAGCATAACGAGCAGGTATCAGACAAATCCTGGTGAGCAATACTGGGTAGCTGTCAAAACAATCCTCAAGTATCTGAGAAGAACTAAGGATATGTTTTTGACATACGGAGATTGTTCTGAGATGAAATTCATTGGTTACTGTGATGCGAGCTTTCAGACCGATAGGGATGACAGCAGATCGTAAACAGGATATCTATTTACTTTGAATGGCGGTGCTATCAGTTGGAAAAGCTCAAAGCAGTCAACTACAGCGGACTCCACCACTGAAGCCGAGTATATTGCAGCATCTGAGGCAGCTTGAAGAAGCAGTCTGGATAAAGAAGTTCATCACGGAACTGGAAGTGTTTCCTGCGATAAATAATGGCATCACGATGTACTGTGACAACACGGTTGCCATTGCTCAATCAAAGGAACCAAGGTCCCACCAGAAATCCAAGCATGTACTCAGGCGATTTCATCTCATCAGGGAGATTGTTGAGAGAAAAGAAGTTATTATAGAGAAAATACCCACATAAGATAATCTTACAGATTCTCTGACTAAAGGGCTAACTCAACAAAAGCATGATAGGCACACCCGAGAGTATGGTGTCCAGATTCATACTAGTTGGCTATAGTGCAAGTGGGAGATTGTTAGGGATATTCCCTATACCCAACTTGTGGATGGGTTATATGTACATGTATTTGTAATATTTTCATTAATTAATAAAATGGACATCTTTATTATACGTGTCTTACATAACTTATATAAATCATCAACACTGTAAAAAAGCCCTTGGAGTAATAAGACGATGGCTTCCACGCCTTATGAGAATCATTACTCTTAAATGTTCCTAGTCATAGTTTTGTGAATAATTTGGGCGTTCACAAAGCGGAGAGACTAGCATGATGATATGATCTGCCCTTAAGTGGGGTAGCCGATCTCATAGGCTACTAGCGGAGATCCGTCTGCTTGGTGTATCACATGGATGCATGAGTTACTCGTGTCCATCGAACTGACCGCCGAAAGTTTTCATATGGAGTGTTTATCCCATGTGTCTGTGAGAACTTTCATGTATCGATTATATGACTAGTCCTTAGACTTGAGGTCTTTACAATCTTATGTGTGGATCAAATAACATTGTTAGGGTTTTAAGGGTATGATTGGGTCATTTGTTGAAACACATGAAGTTTGTAAAGATACAATAGAGAATCGCCACTCTCTCGGATAACATTTTCTTATAAGAGTAGTATTTCAGTTCGCGGGTTGATATGTGTGATCAGTGCTTGAGACTGTGGCCACAGCGAAAGAATCATGTGAGATTCTTGGGTTAGCACGATTCATGACACTATCAACATCATACATTTGACCATATGGGTAGACATTTTCCGTACCCTAGGTCAATAGGTGGGGATACAGTGAGGCGAGGGACTGTATCATATGTAAATCGCATACAGAATGGGTATATATATATATATATATATATATATCTTTCCTTCTCATTTGGGGGCCTTGGCATGTTGCTAGATGTCAACCTTGGTCATTGAAATCGAACGACCATCTGATCGGAGGATAATTTATGTTCGATTAAATTATCACGATTCATTTCATGTCCAACTTGAGGGGAACCCAAAAGGTCACACACAACAAAGTCGAAATCAATGGTTAACAGTGCACAGTACATATTTAACAGCATATATGATTGCTGTAGAAATTGTAAATGTTCTTAATGGTTCAATGTGTTTAATTATTGAACATATCATTTATGAGGTTCCATAGTGGCTTAGGGATTGGTGAATGACGATAGGGGCATTTTGGGAATTGGAATACATAGATAAAAAAAAAAAATTACTGTTCGAGTGAATAGTATCGTGTGAATAGTAAAATTTTTATTTATTTATTTTGTTATTTGTTTGAATTCCAATTCGGCCCCCCAAACTCTTATTAGGGTTTTATAATCTCATTAAACCACTAAATTAAGATCCAATGGCTAAGATTGAAATTGGCTTTTATCCCACATCGGATTCTTAATTAATTTTGTTGTCTTTGGAGCACTATATAACCCAAAGAACTTTTCACAAATTTTTGCACCAAACCTTTCAAATCTTGGGTTTATATAGTGAGCAACTCTAAGTTTTAAGAGTAAGCCACTGATTTTGAGGATCCTTAAGTCTAATTGACTAGAGGAACCTCGAGTTAAAAGTTTGAGGTATTTGCCTAGGCTAGCACCAAGGGCAAAATACCCATGCACTCAAGGCGTAGTCTTGCCGTTGAGTTTTGGCTTTGGTGTGTGCTGTTGGAAAATTAAGACCCATAGCGTCACTATTTGTACAGATCATTGTGTTGTTGTACAAATTAACTATGTGACAAAGGAGATTTCACTATTACCATTTGTGATTAGATCACCTAGATGTATAAATGATGAGAGGTCCCTATGATTTGTTCTTGGACGGAGAATGATATGAGACAGTATCAGTCCACGAAGGATAAATCATTAAATATCCCTAGTCAGAGCATTGTCGAGATTGGACATCGATAAATGCGCAAAAGACTAGTTTTACACTTGTGCGCGTTGTGAGGGCACAACGGCATAGTTCTCATATATTTGGGTATAGGATACTCATGCAAGTGTAATAGGAGGTTGTGTTTTACCGATGGTACGGGAAACAGCTTCGCTCTGGATAGACCCCCTCGGAATTCCATTGGTAGTATGACTATGTGTCTATGGAAGTCTGAAATCAGGGTAGGTGTATTTGGTCTTAACTTGAAACTTGCACCGCTAATACTACGACAATCAATATACTTTGGTTGAGGTCGTCTAGGGCTTTAACAGGTTCTGTGTACGCCAATGATGGGTATATTGAGAATCGTTAGTTGTGGGTGTGATGTCAAGACGGAAGTGTCACTCCAGTCATATGGAGATGATGGTCAGGTAGGATACGGTACTGGTTCTCTTAAGTACTGCAATCATCGGGATATATGACTAGGTCATAGTTATCCGATATAGAGACTAGTTACCAGACATCCGACATGTGCTTCGTACGGGGCAGACACAATTCCAGCCCCAGGCCTAGCACGTGATCATCTGATACTGTATCGAATACGCTATACCACGTATACTACGCCTGATATAGATCGATTATTCATGTAAGCATGTTTCTGGAGAATTGGGTAGGCATGGCGCTTTGCTAGAAGCCAACCTTGTCTTGTGAATCGGAGTAAATGTAGTACTAGGTACTTACGTGTTCGGATAGTCCGACGACCCGATTTACTGCCAACATATCCAGAGATCTCATGGGTCGCTTCCCGAAGATTCACCAATGACGTATGACTCACACTTTAATTAATCTGGGATTAATTTAATGAGAGAGAAAATTAATCTGGGATTAATTACAGAGATATTTTATCCGGGATAAAATATCATAGAAAGAGAGAGAACGATTAATTTGGAATTAATCGGTAAAATAATATATTTGATATATTATACGAAATTGGATTTCGACGCGGAATTAAAATTAGATTTTAATTCAGGCGAACGAATTAATTTAGAATTAATTCGTTAGCGATGTGAATAGTGATTTCGCTAGGCGTAATCGTTTAATTACGACGCAACGGAAAATTCGTTAATTTGGAATTAGCGAACCCGAGCCCGGGATTGTTTGCGAGCGCATTCGCATTTTGAATTCGAGTGCGGCACGCAAGTCACATCAAGCGTCAAATCGCAAGTCACATCAAGCGTCAAATCACATGTCACTTTGAGTGATGTGACATCTGATTGATTGATGTGAGTTGCTGTGAGGTGATTGAAAGGCATTATATGCTTTGCTTTTTTGAAATTGAAAAAGGTAAATGGTTTATTATTTTTTTGGAAAATATAAAAACCAATTACATTTTTCTTTTTCCTCTCTCTCTCTCCATTTTACGATTTTAGGTCACTTTGGAGCCAAAACTTTTCTCTTCTTCTCTCTCGGTCTTGGACCGATTCTTCCTCTGTTTTTTCTGGTTTTGACCGAGCAAAAATGGAGAAGGAAATGATTTTGTTGCAAGATCTAAGTGCTAGCACACTCTAGGAGGCATGCCCAGGTGTTAGGGCAGTGAGTTCGTGAGCATGGAAGATTATCAACAAAGCTTGGAGCTTTAATGGTGTCCATGGCCGATTCTTCATGAAGGAGATCCACCCACTGCCGTGCAGCCCCTACACCGAGCAGCCCACTGCCGAGCAAGGAGAAGGCAGTACGTTTTTCAACTTCGTTACATCTCTACCGATCAATGTGAGTTATTCCGCACCTCCTTTGATTGTATTTACACTTGTTTCATGATTGATTTATAATCTTGGGAAGCTTAGAGCAAACCAACATGTGCATCTTTGGAGGCCACACACTTGGGGGCTCTTTGGAACGTGGAAGAGCTTGCTGAGTTCTAGAAAAGCTTGTAGATTAGAGGGAGGACTGGAGGAGTCTACGGTTCAAGTAAGTCTTTATCTTTCTTTATTTTAATTAGAGTTCTTATGATAGTTAGCATGTTTAGGTTTATGTTCTTTGCATGTTTTATGAGTTTTATGCTTAGAATATATATAGTAACATGCCTAGGCTTGTAGAATAATCAAAACAAATTGGTCTTGGGCAAATGGAAAGCGGCATCATAATTTTAATTATTTCAATTTTCCGCTGCGCACTCGCGGCCGCTTCCCAACACGAAACATATATCCAATATATGTAAATATATCCAATATATTTCCTAACATTTTCCTCTGAATCAACTAAGCCTTGACTTTGGCTCAACAAGCTTAATGATTCCAGTTAAGCGGGACACATTGACAGTGGGAAAGCTTCGTAATCCACGTCGATGAACTAGAGGTGAATTTGACTTTGGCCAACTAGTCACAGCCGCCCAAGACATGCGATATAGAACAAAGCTTTCGTGGTTCAAACACATTCGCGATGGACATTGATCTTGACTTTGGACAATAAACCAATGCCAATCTTGGATCTTGAGATAGAACCACTCAATGGAAGGAAAAATGCTTAATATTTGATTGAGGCTTTTTGCGTAAATTGGCAACCAATTATTATCTTTGATTAGGTCTCATCATACACCCTTAAGCATGCATTCTAAAAGCATAATAAGGCACGAAATAAATTAATAATGATATGTGAATGGATATATAACAAACTTTATTCCTAGAACAAATCCCTCTCTTTCCTCTCTCCCGCTAGCACTATTCATACTTCTACCCAATTACATAATACTTCTAAAGAAACCTCATTTACATTGAGGGAAATTGGTGAGAAGAGAAATACAAGAGAATAGAGGCAATAGGCTGGACACGCAGATCCAATTTAATAAATTCTAAATTTATTACAATAATTTCTAAAATTACCATCACCCTTCTAATATCCATCTGATATACATTATTCATATAATACATCCATGTATTCACACAAAGCATATTATTCAATCAATCTAATCCATTAATTAATCTTTGAATTAATGACCATCCAATGTTCAAACAACGATTTGATTTACGCGAGTCCAACTTGTTTAAGAATAAGTACTCAAAGTACGTATTCTTGACTTATATCGAACTACAATTTTAAATCCAATTTAAATTGTATCCAATACTAATTTATATTTAATTCCAAATTAAATAATTACACTTTTAATAGTGCCTTTTAATCTTGGATTCCAAATCCACTCTTCGTGTGTCTCAAAGGCCCAATTAGTATCCAATACTATTTAATTCAAGTCCAATGTGCTTTTAATTAATTCTTTAGGCGTGGGCTTTGGCCATTTTGGATCAAACCCAAGATGCCAAGGCCCAATAAGGAATCACCCTTTGCCCAAAATCAATTTTGACCCATTGGGCCCAATTAAATATTAAAAGGCCCAATAGTTATATTTGGACTTTATGAAATGGTTTTAGGCCCAATTTGGATCCAATCCATTTGTCCTAAACCAAGCTTGGCCCAACCAAGCCCATTAAGCCCAATTACAACAATATTAGCCCAATTCAAAATTAAAGACTAATTTTAATTAATATAAAATTCCAAATTTCACATTAATTTTAATTAAAGTGTAATAGCCATAATTAATTAGTTAAACCAATATTTCCAAAACACCAATTAAACTAATTAATCATGCTTTAATTAATCAACTCATGTCTAACACAAATTGAAGCAAAACAACTCATTCCATGCTTATCATGCTCATGGCAATTTGGCATAAACATATCCCATTTTGATTCCAATCTAATTAAATCAACAATAAAAATACATATCATGCCATAAACTCATCCAATAGTCAAATTAACAAAAATCACCATGATACATGCTAGGGTAGTGTTCGACCAAGCTAAGGAAATTAGGGAAAAATTTATCCAATTCATTTTCTCAATTCCTAAGATGCATAAATCTAATTCATCATCATCCAAGCTCAACCAAACAACCAATTTGAAGAAATCATGCTCCAAACACAAAAACCCTAATTAAAATATATAAACCCTAAATCCAAATCAAGCTTAGATCTCGCTCTGATACCATTGTTAGTGTTCCTAGAACATGCCAAGGATCTCTAAGAGTGATTCGTGTGTGAAAATTACCATAAATATTCTTTAAAGGAATATAATCTTTATCAGGCGTAGTATACTAAGTATTGCGTATTACGATCTAGTATCAGATGTCACATGCTATGCCTGGGGCTGGAATTGTGTATGCCCCGTACGAAGCATATATCAGATTATCGATATATGCTAATCCGGTACTAATCATATTGACTTTTATCGTTTATATATCTAAGTAATCCAATTATAAAATGATAAAATAGCAATTTCCTATGTCACATAGTTAATTTTGTACAAGAACACCATGTCCTTTACAAAATAGTGATGATATGGGTCATAATTGTCCAACAGTTCGTATATATCAGAAATGGTATTCTGATTAGATTTAAAGAATCGTGGACATGTCGACATGAGATGTGCACCTTGGAAACTTGACGGTGTAATCTATGTTTCCTAAGGTCATTCGTGTTCTTCGTAAATTCAGAGGTGGCCAATTATGTACATATAAGCTAGACTTATATGGCGAACGTGTCTTAACTTAGAGAGTCTTACAATATGAAGTGTACTAGTTGAGTGCTTTGGTAGCCTTTAATGTTTGATGATAAATCATATTTGATATTATAATATTAATTAAAATAATTAAGGTTATTAGATAACATTAATTATTTACTTTGACCCAATTGGATTAATCCAAAAATCACATAAGGACATTGTTGTAATTTCATAAATATCTCTACTATTGTAGGATATTTTAATAATTATAAATATGTAATAATAGTTGTATTTGGCTTAATTTAATTGGATTAAATCAAAGTGGTAGACATACAACTAATCCATTAATTAAACATTGTCTTGATTTGATTGGATTAAATAAAAGTGGTAGACAAAGGAGATTAGTCACACCTTATTATACATATTTGGACAATTTGGATTAACCCCACATAAAAGTTTATTAGAACTTTTATTAATTAAAAATTGCATAAGTTCTGCTATAAAAGGAAACTTTGAGAAAATTTTTAATTAAGCTTGAGGTTAAGAAAGCTAAGCTTGTGAAAGTTAAAACAAGTAAGATTTAGAAATATTATCCTAAGTAAAAGAAATGTTTGGAGAAGCTTAGGAAATTCTCTATAACATTTCAAGATTACTAGGTAAGTTTGATCTTCTCTAAAGCTATGTTTTCATTAGTAAGTTATTTTCATTAATGAAGCATATAGTGATGTATTATGTATTGGATCCATAATAACATAGCTTGATGTTGAAATTAGGCTAATGAATTGTGGATGGATGCTTTGGAAGCA
Source organism: Zanthoxylum bungeanum (assembly GCA_019454045.1). Lineage (NCBI taxonomy): Eukaryota > Viridiplantae > Streptophyta > Magnoliopsida > Sapindales > Rutaceae > Zanthoxylum > Zanthoxylum bungeanum. Next base: position 19,998 of record SKCR01047439.1, read on the forward strand.
TAAACATAATAAGCTTGTGATTGGATCAAAATGTTCATGTTGGACATGGAACATTAAATTAGAGTTTGGAACTCTAGATGATAGCTTGGAGCTATGACTACCATTCTAGAATCACTTGACCACCTTTGACTAACCTAGAATTGTTCATGAGTCACTTCATTGTGGGATTTCAATTTGGTTTGTGTTTTAGATTCAAAATTTATGCATTGGCGTATTTAGAATAAATTTATATTTTTGTAAAAAATATTTAATATTTTGAAAAATATAATTTTATTCTTTAACGTGTGTTGATGTTGGTTTTGATATTAAAAATAAATTTTGGATGTTTGAAAGTTTTTAGGGAAGGTTGATAGGAATTAAGGTAAAATACCTTATTTCCATCAGCTCTCTGTAAAGAGAGCTCATGGAAAAAATTAAAAATTAAATAAAATCAGTGCAACAGTGCAGTGCATACACTGTAGCGCACAGTGCGAGTGCGCAGTGCGAGCGTAATATAGCTTGCGTGTCGTACTCGTGCACGCTAAAGCTTATTTTTGTCTGTTTCTGATTTTCTAGACTCCGATTCAGCCTCAATTTTCTACTATACACTCGTAATGAAATATAGTATTCCATTAAATTATTTAAGAATACACTCATGCTTGATATCCATGGATAAGACCCACTTTCGCTGCGCGGAACACCGATCTGACCTTAGGGTTCCCACAACCGCCCCAACAGAACGGTATCAGAGTAGGTCTTAACTACACAACACATGTTGTATGTTTGACATATTTTTGAATCTATGCCTCTATAATTTTAATTTAGTTATGCATAAGTCATATTGGATTTGCATTGCAAATTTTGAATTATAATTTTTATTTTGACCCAAACATGTAAATGAATTCATTGTCATAAATCTCTCGTGATTAGGTGATTACTTTATTTTTAAGTAATAGTACTAATAATGTTGGAGCATTATTGGATGGTTCGTCTTGTCAATATAGAGATGAATAAGTTCTTATTACTTATGTCCAATACTGTCATTATTGTGAGGGTATAAGTGGTCAGAACTTAGGTCGCTTCGGTAAAATATTAGATGTATCGTGATGAGTTGACGTTGTCAGCCAATATCGTTATTATTATGAATGTGTACTTATGAAGCTCATCACTGCTCATTGACAAGTATACACATGGAACACGTCTTAATTCAATATCGCCATTATTGTGAGGATAAGAAATAGTTCAAAACCAAACTTAGGAGTCACATGAATGTCATTGACCTTTAAGATCTACCTAATGAGTTTATAAAGGCAAAGACCGTCATTATTGTGAGGTTGAAGTAAATTTCATGGGATCCACTTCCAACTATGAAATTTGATTGCCAAATTTCCATTTTTCCATTAAGGGAGATTACAGAATTATGTAAAGTAGTGGAAGTTCACTAATAGATTTAAAATCGATAATCGTATTAGTGTTTTTATATTGAAATGAAAATGTTCTGCTAGTGTTTAATTGTTGTCTTGTAAAAAGCTGCCGCAAATCCATTAGTACGATTTTTTTTTATTCAAATAATCTGGAAGGAGCCTCGAACTACTAAGAGTAGGAAATGAACATTTGTATTGTCTTGGAGTCAAAAAGATTGAGAAATGTTAACTTTGCGATGCATTCGATACAACCGACATATGAAGAACTTCACAACATGTTATGCATGACGGAGCATGATTTGAAGAAAGGAAATCCCAATTTGTACCTTCATAGTGGAGCAAGCTCTTCGAAGACTTCTAGAAGTCTAAGAAGATTAAAATGGTAAATAAGAAGATAGACTCAAAGAAACAAACTGCAAGACCGCATGTAGCGCGTGATACATTTCGACATTGCCAGAAGTCTAGACACTAGAACGTGATTGTACAAAGCTGAAAGGAAAGCAGGAACCCCAGGTACACTTTGTATTTTTCCTATTATTGACATCTCATTAGCCTTATATACAAATAGTGGTTGGGTGTTAGATACCGATAGTCCCACTCATATTTGGAACTTCATGTAAGCCATGAGAGTTAAAAGAAGGTTGAACAAATGGGAGATCCAGCTTAGAGTGGGAATGATGAGACATTGGATGTCAAAGGCATAGGAACAGTTGTTCTAGATCTCTATAATGGATGTAAATTAATTTACATGACTGTTATTATGTACCATCTCTTATCAGACAGATAATATCATTATCGATATAGGATAAATAGGGATATAAAATAAACATTAAAGATAGTGTTTTATGTTTATATGACCAATATTTGATATGTGAATGTTCTTTATCTAACGGTCATTATGTTTTGGAAACATATTGAAATGTCTTCAATGTAGAGGAAAATACAAATAAAATATCTATATTAAATAATATTGAATTATGGCATATGAGATTAGGCCATATATGTGTTAGACGTCTATTAAAATTAGTTAATGATGGTTTGATTGAAGATATTACCTTAGATTTATGAGTCATGTATCCAAGGGAAAATAACAAAGACCTCATTTCTTGGTGTTGGACACCGTGCTGAAGATTTATTGGAACTAGTACACAGTGATGTGTGTGGTCCATTAAATCATATCGCTCATGATGGTTCAACTTACTTCATGACTTTCACTGATGATAAGTCAAGATTTGGATATGTCTATTTGATAAGACATAAATTGAAAACATTTGAAAAGTTTAAAATATTCCGAAACGAAATAGAAAATCAAACTGGTAAATTCATCAAGTGTCTTCGATCAGATCGAGGTGGTGAATTTATGAGCAACCAATTCAGAAGTTATTTATGGGAGAATAGGATTCTCGCCATATATATCCCGCCAGGAACTCCTCAACAAAATGGTGTATCTGAGCGGAGAAATCATATTTTATTGGATATGGTACGATCTATGATGAGCTTTACAGATCTTCCATATTACCTTTGGGGTTACTCTTTACTTACTACTGCCCACATACTTAACAGAGTTCCATCGAAATCCATTTCGACAACCCCATATCAGATATGGTATGGTAGAAATCCAAGTCTTAGATATTTAAAAGATTTGGGGTTGTCCTGCATATGTTAGAGTTACGCAGCGGGATAAACTAGCACCTAGGGGGTATAAATATAGGTTCGTTGGATATCCTGAAAATTCGTTGGGATATCAATTCTACGATTCTGAGCAATGAAATGTATTTGTTGCTCGATTTATCACTTTTCTTGAAAAGGAATTTCTGAGAGGAACTGGGAATTGTAGAAAGATTGAACTCGAGGAGTTAGATCCGAACATTGAGGAACCTGAGATGGAACCAAAGATCCAACTAGGTGAAGGATCTATAACACAGTTCTACGTAAGTCGAATAGAATATCATGGCCTCCTGAGAGATTACATTTAATATATGATGTGAGCCTTGATGTTATCCTCTTGGAGTAAACGGATCTGAATACGTATAAACAGACAATATTGGATATCAATGGAAGCTATGAAGTCCGAGATGGATTCTATGCATGATAATCAAGTCTGAGACTTATTTGAACTTCCTAAATGCGTTAAAACTATCGGTTGTAAATGGTTTATAAAAGGAAGCGATTGCCCGATGGAAATGTGAAAACCTTTAAGACCCGACTGATAATGAAAGGTTACATTTAAAGACCTGCGATTGACCATAAGGAAAAATTTTACCAGTAGCCATGCTAAAATCTATTAGGATTCTTTTAGCCATTGTTACATATCATAATTATGAGATATAGCAGATGGATGTGAAAACCACTTTCCTAAATGGATTCCTCGAGGAGGATATCTATATGCAACAACTAGAGGGTTTCATATCCAGTGAGACTTCAAATTTGATTTGTAAGCTCAAGAAGTATATTTATGGACTTAAATAGGCATCCCAAAGCTTGAACCGTCATTTTGATGAGATAATTAGATCATTTATATTCATCATTAATTCATAATTTTTAGTCTAATCAAGTTATCATCTATTTTAAGTACGCGAAAGGCAAATTTTAATTATTAAAAGTTTTAATTAATTTTTATGTGGTTTAATCTAATTTGTCCAAATATGTATTATTAGATGTGACTAATCACCTTTGTCTACCACTTTGATTTAATCCAATTAAATCAAGACAAAGATTAAGAAATGGATTCGTTCAACGTTTGCCATTTTGATTTAATCCAATTAAATCAAGCCAAAAACACATATAATTACATACTTACAATTACCTTAATATCCTCAAATGGTAGAGATAATTATGAAATTGTGACAAAGCCCTTGTGTAAATATTGAATTAATCCAATTAATCCAATTAGGCTAAAGTAAATAATCAATGTTATCCAATAACATTTGATTATCTTAGTTGATAATTATAATATCGAATATTATCTTTTATCAAAATTAATTAGCTACCCAAGTGCTCAACGAGTACACTTCTTATTAGGACTCTCTATGTTCAGACATGTTCGTCATATAAGCCTAGCTAATATGTACGCAATTCGGTCTCCTCCGAATTCGCGAAGAATGATCTTTCTAAACTATACAAGTCAAGGTCATCATATATGTGTAACAATCCCTTTGTCGTAGGCTATCTAAGTTGTGCTTAGGAAATATAGGATACACCGTCAAGTTCCTGAGACACACATCTTATATCGACATGTCCATAATTCTTAACAATTGATACGATCCACCCTAGGTGATTGGTTTTGGCCAAAGTTTTAAGAATGTTGACTTACTCAAATTGATACCTAAACCCCTTATGGTACACATACGGGCCGACAGATCCTATCTTGATTCGCACTTGATTAATTAGTGCATCGGTCCATACCTAACGAACATCTAGAGGCCAGACAATGAAAGGTTTCTGACATACATGGCATCAACATATGGAGGATCTCACATAAAACCAATGCTATCTTATAGTCAATGGATCACATATCCTACTCGACTCGAGGAGATTCCTATTGACTGTGGTGTGTACCTCCAACTATGAGGAATCACCTATGAGCCATTCAGTATTCGGTCCAACTAATACCCACACGTCTATGTGAACTTCCAAAGCTCATGGTACATTATGTTAAACCATTGGAACACAAATTCCAATATACGACATGTGCTAGTCTTCTAGGTTATAGGAATTCGACCGTATTCCAAAACTGACGACTTGGAATATATATATACACTTTAAGAATAGTTTGTAATAGTAATACTTATCCCAATATCGGACCACCTAGTGTCAAGTATTACTATATGACTATTCTAATGTCGATGTCATTCTTAGCATATTTATACATCAATCTAATATGCATAATAAAAATATCATTAATAAGGTTTGAAATGAAAATGTAGTTATTTTATTAATAAATAATAAAATATAATGTATTATACATTATCCGGATTGGAACTCCAAGCACCAACTCCAACACCACTTACTAAGGGCTTACCTCCTAAGTTAATAGATAAACATATGGAGGAGATAGGACTTCGGTACCAACCGGATAGGCACTAAAAAAGTGGGAGTTTGTTTGAGTTGGTGCTTGTAGCGTCAATCCGAATAATATATTGTACATTATATTTTATTATTTATTAATAAAATAACTACTTTTTCATTTCAACCTTATTAATGGTAATGTTATTATGCATATTAGATTGATATATATAAATATGCTGGGAATGACATCGACTGTAGAATAGTCTTGTAATAATACTGGACACTGAGTGGTCCAACATTGGGATAATATTACTATTATAAACTATTCTTAAAGTAAATATTCCTAGTCGTTGGTTTTGGAATACGGTCGAATTCCTATAACCTAGAAGACTAGCACATGTCGTATATTGGAATTAGAGTTTCAATTTTAACCTAATGTACCATTAGCACAGGAAACTCGTATAGACATGTGGGTATTCATTGGAGCGAATACTGAATGACTTACAGGTGATTCATAATAGTTGGAAGTACACACCACCTTCAATAGTAATCTCCTCGAGTCGAGTAGCATATCTAATCCTTTGACTATAAGATAACATTGATTTTGTGTGTGATCCTCCACACTTTGATGCCATATATGTCAGATACCTTTCATGGTCTGACCGCTAGAAGTTCGTTGGGTGTAGACCGATGCACTCATTAATCAAGTACGTATCAAGATAAGACTCGTCAGCCCGTATGTGTATCATAAGGGGTTTAGGTATCCATGTGAGTAACTCACGATTTTCAAAACTTTGGCTAAATCTGATAACCTATGGTGGATCACATATATCAAAAAATGGTGTTCTAATTAGTTATAAACAATCGTGGATATGTCGACATGAGATGTGCGCTGTAGAAACTTAACGGCGTTGGAAACTCGACGATGTAATCAATGTTTCCTAAGCACAACTCGAATAGCCTACTACGGATGGATTGTTAAACATATGCGATGACCTCGACTTGTATAGTTTAGAAAGGTCATTCGTATTCCTCGCGAATTCAGAGGTGGTCTAATTACGTGCATATAAGCTAGGCTTATATGATGAACATGTCTGAACTTGAAAAGTCTCACAATATGAAATGTACTCATTGAGCACTTGGATAGCCGATAATATTTGATAATAAATAATATTTGATATTATAATTATCAATTAATATAAGTTTTATTAGATAATATTAATTATTTACTTTTACCCAATTTGATTAATCCAAAAATCACACAATGGCTTTGTTGTAATTTTATAAATATCTCTACCATTGGAGGATATTTTGGTAATTACAAATATGTAATAATGAGTGTATTTGGCTTGATCTAATTGGATTAAACTAAAGTGTAGACATACAACTAATCCATTAATTAAACTTTATCTTGATTTAATTATATTAAATCAAGTGGTAAATAAGGTGATTAGTCACACCTAATTATACATATTTGGACAAAGATTAAACCCACATAAAAAATGATTAGAACTTTTATTAATTAAAAATTACATAAGTTTTGTTATGAAAGGCAAGCTTGAGCAAGTTTTTAATTAAGCTTGAGCTTAAGAAAGTTAAGCTTATGAAAGCTAAAACAAGCAAGATTTAGAAATATTAGCCTAAGTAAAAGAAGTGTTTAGAGAAGTTTTGGAAGTTCTCTACAACATTTCAATAAGGAGAAATCAATGTTACATCATGGAATCAAGCTTGCTAGCTTTGGAAGTTCTCTACAATATTTCAACAAGAATAAGAAGATCAGAGATTTGAATCAAGCTTACTATGTAAGTTTGATCTTCTCTAAATTTATGTTTTCATTATTGAGTTGTTTTCATTAATGAAGCATATAGTCATCGCACTATCGCGCATAGTGTGAGTGCGAAACGTCTTTTTTCAGGTTTTGAGTTTCCGGACTCTGATTCAGCCCCATTTTTTTCTTATACACTCGTTATGGAATATAATATTCCATTAAATTATTTAAAAATACACCATATTTGATATCCATGGGTTAGACCCACTTCCGCTGTGCGCGGCACCGATCCGACCATAGAGGTCCCACAACCGCCCCAACACCATGCGCATGTGATACACATTTAGATATGCATATGATACCATGGATTGACCCTAAAGCAAGTGAGAGAAATTATTAGGGTTGGTACTCGGAGAGCCAATCTGAATCGTATTTATGTCTGATTCATGAATACGAACAATTCATTTTTCCATAATGTTGTTTATTTATTGTTACACCTCTTATTTTTATATACGTATTTGATCTAATAACTATTAGATTGAAAATAAATCTGATTTAGTAATATGTATATATTAGACAAAGACCCCAGGATTTACAACTTAGTACGCAATTACAACGTAGTTTGTAATTGACATTGAGGAGTGTCACTATAAGTTGTATATTCTCAAATAAAATTCATGGTCAAGATTTACTAAATGAACCAAGAGTATCAGGAAACTCATATTGACGTGTAGGAGTTTATTTTGATAAACACTGAATAAATCACCGAAGATTTCCTAATGGATGATACATCAACGTCAATAAGAATCTACTCGAGTCGAGTAGCATAGTGGTCCTTCGACTTGAGATATCGTTGTGGATGTCGGAACCATTTTCCTAACGCAGTGGAAACACGTTAGACATCCGGGATCGGACTAGAAAATTTTTTCTTCCCTTCTCTCCTTAAGGCCGAATCTGACTAGCTCCACCAATGAAATTTTGCTTCTGTTTTCAACAAAAATTCAGCCCCAGAACAGCCCCCAAACGGTGGCACAAAACTTGACTGTTTTGGACCCAAAATGGGCCCAGCTCACTATCGAAATCAATCCATATTTATGTGAACAATCCATGTGTTTCAAATCTATTTTTCAGTTAAAAAATCCCCAACACTGTACTAAAATACCTCTAAAATTTCCCCAAAAAAATTGGATTAAAATGAATTAAAATCGAGCCCCGTTACAAATTTTTTGTGTGCGGCAGTGAGCAGAAAATTGCTCACTACTGTGAGGTATATTTGAAGAATGAGATAATGAGTTTTTGTTCGACACCAAAAGGTGTTCCGTACTATATCTCGTCACCAACAGAAAGTAGGGTGGGCTACACTCACAATCCTATCTCTAAACTCTTTAGAGATCAAGTATCACATAATGTTTTCTTTTTTATTTTTGTTTTGTTCTTCTTTTTCTTTTCTCAACACTTGAGAGAATTCTTAAAACAAGTGAGAGGGTGGCTAGTGTTTGGAATGAGAGTCTTTACAAAGAAAATCAAATTTTCTTTTTATATATTTAGGGTTATTAATTTCCAAAATTAAAAAAATCTTTCCTCTCCCCACCATCAAAATTTCGGCCAACCCATGTCATTTATAAAAATTTTGTAATATCAATATTTAATTTTCCATAATGGAAAATATGTTACAAAAATAAAAAAGTAACACCTTTTAAAAGGTGTAACTTCCAAATTAAATCCAAAGGTTTCCAAAACCCAAACTTGGAAATCACAAATTTAATCTTTATTTAATTATATCATATATAATTTAATAACATGTAATTAATCATCATATAATTATAAAAACTATATATTAAATTTAACATATAGTTTAAAGTGTGAAAAAAAAATATTATTACTAATATTAATAATATTTACATATGTGAATATATAATTGGACTATCCAATTATATTTAATTTGTTATAGTATGTCGAGCTAGCACAGGGACCAAATGGACCTACGGTTCCGAGCTCCAATAATCCCAGAATATTAATTAAGCTCTTATTAAATATTCCAAATTATTAACTTCAAGTTATTTCACTAGATCCCGAAGTTGCACTCTCGTTGCCGCAGATAGATAAATTAAGCCGAACCTTGTCGGTATTTATCGATATAGTCATTACATACGAATTGGCCATTCACGAGTATCTCGTAATTAGAGTCGGGTCATAATATCTGTTATACCCCTCTAATTATTTTTACCTTATGTATCATTGATTCTCTAATGAACGATTTATTCATAACCATTATGAATGTTAATTTTTCTATTCGTAATAGAAAGACTTGATCGCTCTAACCGTTCAAGTATCGAATCAACCCTTAAGAAGATACTCATCTACTTTTCGCAAGAAAAAATGAACTTCATATCTATGTAAAACGACATCAGCTACACACCAAACCAGAACTCCTGGATGGCATACTATATCTCGTCCAAAGGTTTCCAAGAAGAAATAAACTCTTTTGGTCGGGATCGCTACACCAACCTCACCTTTGTAAATCAAAGGACATAGCATGCCAAGCATGAATTCATAGTACACTCAGGATTAAGATCAATCCATATATGACCATCTAGTAGATCGAAATGAATTTCTTTATTTAATAGATATTATAAGAAACTCATTTCTATATGGGTCCAGTCCTATATGATCACATCATATAAGGTGCTTTCATTCTCATGTCTCCACATGGACTATCCCGGATCAAGATCACAATAAAATTATATAATGGACCGCAGCTATAGATAAATCACAAATAAAATACTTGTTTTGTTTGCTCCCTATGGAGTATTTTAGATTACTAACTTCAAACTTAAATCCGCTTGTGTATGACACTCATACACTGAGTCTGAAAGAACATGAGTAATCTAGGGTAAACGAGATAATTTACAATATGCGGTATTAAACAAACACTTTGATAAATGAATAATGCATTGTTTCATTTCATAAAATATTATTATGTTTACACTAAATGAAGCTCTATGACATATATCCCAACAGTGAATATATGAGTTATCCTTCATATTTTGATGGCAGTCATGTCACCGATCTATTTAGATCAGATCCCCGCCAGTTCATTGAATGTGGACTCATGCTCATTATATCTGTGAGTATCAGATAGGATCTGTCAGTCATGTGTATTGGGCATATGTATCCTGCAGTGTTTGTGATTTGTTAAAACCATGCATGGTACGCTGCGAAAGCCAGTTCCGAGTGTTATATAGAGATCGTAAAATTATAAGACGATTATATTATACTTAAGGAATTTGATGTTTCCATCTATATCATCGGTATATTATGGATAGCCTGTGACAGATAGATTATACGTATGTAATGACCTCGACTTGAATAGTTTAGCGAGATTATCTGTGGTCGTCATAATTTACGAGTGGGTGAATTATGGACATGAAATAGGATTTCGTGATGGATAGACCTAAACTTATAGAGTCTCACAATATGAAGTGTACTCATTGAGAACTTGGGCAGCGCATTATGAATAATACAGATTATTCATAATATTTAATCAGATTAAATGAGTTAATTCGAATCGTTTAATGGTTAAACGAAAATACACACATAAGGACATTTCAGTCATTTCTTAATTAATATGTATTTGTATTTAATACATGATTTTATTAAATACACATTAATTAATTATCAAATATGATATTTTGACACTTGTCATTATATATGTATTTGGTTATTAGTGTAAATTCAAATACATACATATAGATATTTGTATAAATTAATTATTTGATTATTTAATTGTTAAGTAATTAAGTAATTAAAAATAAGATATATAAGGTCAAAATTTGCTAGATTAATGGCTTGTTGTAATTGGTTACACATGGCTATTAACTTTAATAAAGGTAATTGTTATCAATTGAGTTTTGTTTCTTCAATTAGATTAAAATTTACATACCAAAATTGGCAAAAATTTCCCTTACATTTTCGGCCAAGCAAGAATGTAGAATAAAAGGTTTTTTGCTTCATCTTGCTTCATAAGTTCATGTTTCCAAAAAACATAAAAAAGATAGTTTTTGAGAGAAAAAATGCTAGAGCAAAATAAAAAGAAAAGCTTGGAAATAAGGATATTTTCTCACTTTCTTTAAACTAGAAATTGTTTCTATTATTCTACTCTCTTGTATATATTTTGAGATTTTTGGATGTTTGAAAAATGGATATATGCAAGTGTAATATTTTTAAGGAATCTAATAAGCTTAATTAGTGTAAAGTAAGCTTATTTAAATTCTTTGATAACAAGTTGTCATTTTAGAGTGTTATGACCACTCTAATAATACTTATAATTATTCGTGAGTTCTTCATTACTAGAGGTTTTGATTGGTGTTGTGATTAATAAGATTAATGTTGAGAAAATTGGATTTAAAGCATGGAAAATATTAATGTAACACCATGATAATCTCGACGACTACAATGTTATAAGTGACATGATACATGATAAAAATCATGTTCAAGTATATGTGTGTGTGTGAAATTATGTTTTGGACAGTCGATAAATTCCTCGCAGTTTTGATACGGAACTTGTTTCAAGATTCAATCCGGACAGCCCATGGTATTTGGATCATAACATTTTCATACAATCTCTGGTATTTATGATTTTATATCGTCGGAAATATAAGACTGAGACCTACAACTATCACGTTGGATATTTTTCCAAATTCGGATAAAAAATAGGTCAAAATCATAATTTTTGTGGCTGCTATAGTGAAATTTGAGAATGAGCTAGAATATGGTGATGTGGCACAACCTTCACTCATTTCATTACAAAATTGGCCCCTTTTCTATAAACAGAACATTATTATATCATCCCCTTTTCAAGCCAAAAACGTGAAGGAGCCTTAGGAAAGCTCCCTCATTTTTCTCTTCTCCTCATGCTATTTTGGAGTAACAAGTGATGATTCCAACCATATCTCATGCAAAGTAAGTTTTTTATCCTCTTTCCCTCTTCTAATTTTAGTTTTAAGCTTGAAATGTAAAAGCCCCAAATTTTCACCCTATATACACTAGGGATTGGATTTGTTTATTTGGCCTTAATGGTGTTGATTAACATGCATTTTAAGTAGTGTCATGATAGTATGAGCATGGAATAAAGCCTTTAAGTGTTGGAATGTGTTGGGGGATTTTATTTTGGGATGTGATGATACTTAAATAAATGCTTTATGTTTAGATTGATCAAATGAGATGAGTTTTGATGTATGTTAAAGATAGATGATGGTGTTGAGATTACCTTGAATATTGGCATTGGAAGAGTTGGTGTTGGCCCTGAATCCGGCCAGCGTCATGACACATAACACTCAACGTTGCGATGCGTAACAATGAGGTACCCTCTGCCTCGACTTTTTTAGTGTGGGTGTCGCAACACCCATGCTTGGCGTTACAAAGTAGAGTAGTAAGATGCTCTCTGACTGGGGTTGGTCGTGAGGAAGACTCAGGCCGGTCGTAAGGAATACTCGGGTCGGTCATGTGGAAGACTCAGGTCGGTAATGTGGAATACTCGGGTCGGTGGTATGGAAGACTCGAGTTAGTGGTGTGGAAGCCTCGGGTCGGTGATGTGGAAGCCTCGGGTAGGTCGCGTGAAGCCTCGGGTCGTTCGTGTAGAAGTCGTGACGCTCAGCACCTTGTGTCGTGATGCAGAACATGAAATGCTCTCTACCTGAGTCTGCTAGTATGGACATCACGACACTCCCGACCTGACGTCGCAACGCATAATAAAAACAGATTCATTTCATTTCTATTACAACTTAGCATGTTAGAAGCCACCTTAAGGGTTTTGTATCAGTGCATATACATGTATTATGTCATGTTACAAGCATAATCATGACTTGTATAATAATTAAGTTTATCAATTATATATCATCGTAGGAACCGCAACTTCCTTTAGTGAAACAAATTAATGCTAGTCAGATTCCAAATCTATAAGTGGACCATTTTCACAAGTTGTATTTACTTATATTTTTTATTTGAAACTTACTTTTCCGCATATAGGCTGTTAGCCAAGTTTATTTACAGATGTTTTATGAATAAGTATGTTTTAAGAAATGTTTTAGAAAAATTGGTCTAAAAGCATGATATATTTGATTTTTGGAGTCATGGGGGGAAATCCACCTTAGTTATAACTTGGTACAACTACTGGAATTGACGGATTCAGAACATGTGCATACGTAGTTCAGGACTAAGGATGACAGATGTCCTTAGATCCCAGATTCCGGGCTAGGAGGACTGCGAGAAGTAACACCCCTAGACCTCAGATTCAGAGTCAATAGGGTAGCATAGATTTGAACCACCGGCTCCAGTTCAATGGCTTGGGGGACGGCGAGATGTAACACCCATAGACCACAAATTTAGACGTATGAGGGGACGGCGAGACGTAACGCCCTCATACGTCCAGATTTACAGAGACATATTTTCAGAAACAAGATTTTTAAAATTATGATTTTCATAAATGATAAGTTTTATGAAAGAGTTTTCAAGAGAATTCAATTTTACAGAAAGAAAGGTTTTCAGGAAAAAAATATGTTTTAAGAAAAGAAAGAGTCTTCAAAAAGATAGCTTTCTTGAAATATTTCAGTTTTAGAACAATGGATTTCCTAAAGTATTTTAGTTTTCGTTTTAAACTGTCCACTCACTAGGTCTTTCAAACGATCTAACCCCCTCCCCCCTCCCAGTTTCTCTGTTTTACAGGAATACCAGGAGGACGAGCTCGAGAGGATGGATACTGATGGCAGTCACTAGGGGTTAAGTCCACCAGGTCAAGTCAGAGATATAGCACTGTCAGAGTTAATTAAAGTCACGTATCAAGCACATTGTATAGTAGATATTGTACGTGTAAAATGTTAAAGTGTCATGAATAAGAGTTGTAAAAGAGACGTACATGTGAGTATACAGTTGTCAGTATTAAAGAACATTATTGTTGTTATTGGTGTTTTTTTGGGTAATGGTCTTATAAATGAGTTTACATTTGAGTTAGGGTTATAGTAAGGATGTAACATCACCAATCTGGAGATGCTACCGGCAGGGAATAGGCTATATTATCCCCTGAGCCTTTGAGTTTCTCACTATGAAAAACAATGATACTCTTTTCAGATATAAACTTATATCTAGGACCATTACCCAAATCCATGACATAGAATATAAAATAATACACACACAACTGAACACTCAACATCACTGACCTTAACAACTCTATACATAAATACTCATACACAACTTTACTATTCAAATATCTGAAACTAGACTTTACTTGACTTGACTGAACTCTATCTCTGACTCGGCCTAGTGGATCAAACACCATAGTGACTGCCATCAGTATCTTTTCTCCCGAGCTCGTCCTCCAAGTAATCTTACAAAACAAAGAGACTGGGAGTGGGGGGTTAGATCGTTTGAACGATATAAGTGAGTGGACAGGTTAAATCTGAAACTGAAATGCTTAATTTAAATCTTTTAGTTTTAAAGTCTAAAATCAATTTAAGAAACCTGATTTTTCTGAAAACTCTTTTCAATTTGGAAAACTCTGAATCATTTCTGTAAAACTGAGCTTTCTTGAAAATTCTTTCATAACTCTTATCCATATCGAAAATAGAAAACTTATCTATAAAAATTCATTTCTAAGAAATCTGTTTTCTGAAAACCATTTTCTGCAAATACGTATCTGAAAACTGTCTCAGAAATATCTATCTCAGAAAAAAATACTTGGCGCATGGGGGCGTTACGTATCGTCGTCCCCTCATACGCCTAACTAGAGCCAGAAGTGAAAATTCATGACATTGGGGCGTTACGTATCGTCGTCCCCCAAAGCATGCCACTACTTGTCCCTGAAACTAGGGTTTAGGGGCGTTACGTATCACTGTCCCCCTAGCCCTGGAATCTGATGGTCTTGGAGCATTACGTATTGCCGTCCCCAAAGCCACAATCTAGAGTTGGAGGTGTGGATCTATGTTACCCTCCAGACTCTGAATCTAGGATCTAGGGGCATCTGTCATACCTAGTCCTGAACTGCACGCGCACACGATATCTGAATCTGTCAATTCCATATCTGAGTCAAGTTACATACTGAGGTGTGTTTTCCCCCATGCCTCGAAATCACTGAAATCATGCTTTTGAAATCATCTCTTTTCTAAATCATTTCTCAAAGTATTATTCATCAAAATAAATTTGGCTAACGCCCTAAATACAAAAAAAATAAATCTGATATTTAAGTATAACATAATATAAAAAGATCAACTTAAGGAAAGAGTGTCCACTCGCTGATTTGGAGTCTCGTTAACATAACTTCACATCGCCGAAGGAATTTTTGCTTCATGCTATAACCTTTATAGGTAGCTGGATTAGAATACGAATCATGGAATGTACATCAAATTTATCATCGCTATATGATACCCTACGTTTGTGACATGATAAATTACGCGTATATGAGATGATGCGAAACTCTAAGTGTGGCCTCTAACATCTTAGGTTGCAATTGGAAGGGTTATATCTGATTCTGAAAATTGGTCATGCATCGCGACGTTAGATGTTACACGTCACGATGCCCACTGGTTCAGACCTGAGGCAGAGCCTCTGCTTGCTCCATGTCGCGACGCTGAGCTTTGAGTGTCACGACGCCCACTCGATCAGACTTAGACAGTGAGCACTTTTTGATTATGTGTCATGATGTCGGGTGTCAAGAGTCACGATACTGTCTAATTTCAGGGCCTAAAACCAACTCCTCAAAGACAATGCTCAATAATTCTCATACCACCACTCTAACACCCTCATATAAGTACTTTTCCAAACTCCTACATCAACACACAAGAAGCATATTCAATTCCCAACTTCTTTATATACCAATTATCCACCTCAATACACAAGAAAGATATTCAATCCTCCTCAACACATTCACACACTCACAAAGACCTCAATTCATGATAATATTATCGTAACACTCTCCAAAATGCATGTAAGCAACTAAATCAAAGCCAATTAGGCAATTCCAAATTCTAGGGTTTATAGGGTGCAAATTTGGACTTCTACATTTCAATCTTACAACAAAATTAGAGGAGGAAAAGCGGACAAAGAACTTACTTTGCATCAGATGAGCTTGGAACCATCACTTGTTGCATCTATATTAGCTCGAGAAAGAATATGAAAATTTGAGGAACTCTCCATAGTGCTCACATTTTTTTGCCTTAAGGAATATGAATGAATAGTACCCTATTTATAGGGAAAGGCTGATTTTTTATTAAATAAATGTGTGGTTGGTTTTGTGCCACAATACCCATTCTAGTCCTTTCTCAAAGTAACTATAGAAATCCACACAATTTCGGTTTTTGACTTACTTATGATTTGAATTTGGAAAAATATCCAACTTAGAAGTTGTAGGTCTCGGTCTTAGCGTTCCGAAGATATAAATTCATAAAAATCAGAGTTCGTATGAGAAAGTTATGACTTAAATACAATAGGCTATCCGAAGTAGAACATCGTACCTTCTCGTATCGGACTCTCGAAGAATTTACCGATTATCCCCAAAGTCATTTCATGATTGTATATGTATCCAAACATAATTTATATTATGTAACACTAATCCCGTAATGTAACAGTATTCGAGATTACCGGTCATTATAAATTATCCCCCTCTTAAATAGGATTCGTCCTCGAATCCCTTCTGATGCTAAACTATTTAGGCTCGACTTGGTTTGTAGGTATCTGACCTCTGATACTCCTATCTTCCTTCACTTGCTTTCTACTATTTTCCTCAAGAACTTGATACTATAACTTCTGGGAACCTCTTATCTTGATATACTTTTTTCGATTCTTGTAGACGAATGCTTAATCTTGGGGGATTGTGTCATATCTCTAACCTTCTCGCAGAGGTGTCACTCTTAGTGAAAGTTATATTTCATACAATTCTATCCATCTCTTGTTTCATACTATAAAACATCATGCGAGGTGTACTAGAAATACTCAATTCCTCATGATCTGGGCTTAAGTTCCCTTCGAACTGGTATCTGCATGAATTTCTCCTTTCTATCTAATACTTTATGACTGGATTTTACTTAATTGCATACTTAACTTGTAAAATCCTTCCTGAATTTAATGCATTCATGCTAATAGGGCATATCCACGACCGTTCCAATTGAATCATTTCTTCTTAGCCTTTATATTATTTGCCATGATAACACTAATTCTTGAATATCACTTAGGGCTTCTGTTACTCCTCCCTCTTAATGTATCACTACTGTACTTGGTACTTTAATCGATAATTCTACTTCTTCTGACTTCATGTATAGCTTAAATCTCATCATTCCTTATCTGGTGCCTACTCATTATTAGTGGTGATTATGCTTCCTATCGAACAATCTTTTTTTCTAGTAAAATCAATCATACTTTATACATCTCAGTTTCACTTACTCAACCTGAACTTGGCATTCATCCTCTTAAATTACTGTTTAACTGTCTTATTTCCTTTCCACTAGCTTTCAACCACTAATGTCTCCATCCTTTACATTTTTTTATCTCTACCAATCTATGGGACTTAGTACCTTATACTCAAGCTCTCTACATACTCTAGGTTTATCATCAGAGTTTTTCTGATATTCTAACTTTCAAGATATTACTCCTTACTATTAACGTCAACCCTAACTACTTGGTTCTGGTCATTGCTAATATACTTTTCATTTCTTCTTTAATGAAATTTTCAATCTTAACTCAACGTTGAGAAGTTTTCTATTCCATAGAACTATTGAACTTAACTATGGAAAGTTTATTTTAGTACTTGTATACCTCTATCATTATTTATATAATATCTTCTCTATTATCGTCTTACTTCGACAGTTTTATCTCCAAGTATTCTATTTGTCTTTTATCTTCTTCCCTGCTCTATTCTATACTTGGAACTTTCGTGATCTATGTTTATGTTTCCTTTTCCAAAGGGTATCGACTTTTACATGTCCCTAGACGTGTCTAGCACCGATTCTTTCACAATTTGTTATTGCTTGACTAATAATTTCTCTCTTAATCATCTCGTATAGACTATCTTTCTTTTAAATCTTGTACTTAGTACCATTTTCTCCTTTTACTCCGTCCTTATACTAAATCTGAAGGTTTTATGTTTCAGTCCTACTTTTTCTACGTATACTCTTGTTTCTGGGAATATTTTTAAAGTAAAAATCGAGGTCCATCTTTACTGTTGTATTCTATCGAGGGTTGGGAGGGTGGGATTTGGTCCTAATGTCTTACTGGTGGTGGTAATCTCATTAGTTACCCATATTATGGTTGTACTTGCTACTTATCTATAAGCCTGAGACTCCTATGTTTACCCATATGGCGTCGATTCTCGTACTTGAATTCTTCTATTAGATACTACCTTAGTTTCCTTCTTTAACTTCATTCCTGATTAATTTTCTAAATATTGATCATATTACCTCTCATTCTGAACCTCTTTTAGGGTTGTGCTCTTTGAAAACTCTATCATGCTGCCTCCGTAATTCTTTCTACTCATCTTAGTTGCTTAATTGTCTTAAGTCATTACTCTTCTGGAAAGTTCTACCTCAATTAGGATTGATTAAAGTATCTTTTTACTAATACTTTTAGATCGAATGTTTCTTCCTTATTATTTCTTCCATTCCGATATAAAAGGGGCTCTTTATAAATCATATATCTACTTCTCGTGGTCGTTCTTTGCGTTTCTTACTCTGATTCCTTATTTCACTAAACCTTCACTTTCTCACAGGGTGTTCGTTCTACGATAGGGCGGTTTATTTCTTTTAGACCTAGCTAGTCATACAGTAATTCCATTCACTCCATCTTATCCAAGATATTACGATCTCACGGATTTTATCTAGGTTCCATTAAACTCCTTAGTTTGGCTATTTAGCCGTCTCGTGATCTATCCACTCTATTAGATACTCTTCTTTACTTATTTAACTTCTGCTGAACTCTATTTGTAACATCCCCAATCCGAGAGATGTTACCGGCATAGAATTGACTGTATTATCCCCCCGAGCCTCTGACTTTCTAACTATGAACAACATAGATATTTTTTTCTTGAAAACTACTTCTATTTGAAATTTATGAAAACTTTCGTAAAATAGTTTCTTATGAAAACTCTTTCTTGAAATCATCTTTTGTGCAAAGATGTCTCTGAAAATCTATTTCTGGAAAATCTTTATCTGAAAGTCTTCTGAAAACCTGACGCATGGGGGCGTTACGTATAAGTTTAGTTACATTTCAGTTTCAATTCAGAATGTTAAGGACCGCCCTAAGAGTTTCATATTAAGGCACATACGCGCAATATGAAAAGTCACAAGCATAACACGTCATATGGTGTTGATGGATTAGTAGAATTCAGAAGTTTAGTCTAACCTCAAAACATGTCTCATACCTTATATTCTAATTGAGTTTCTCAATTATAGATCATCGCAGGAATCATATCATTCTCCGATGAAGCGAAGTAACACCAACTAGATCTTAAAATCTGTTAGGGGAAAATCTTTCCTTAAGTTGATTTTTATTATATTATTTTTGATATCAAACTTACTTTTCCGCATATAGGGTGTTAGCCAAGTTTACTTTCAAATTTTTTTGGTAAAAAATGATTTGAGAAATGATTTAGAAAATTGATGATTTTATGTTTTCGAGGCATGGGGAAAAAACCCACCTCAGTATATAACTTGACTCGGATATGGAATTGACGGATTCAGATATTGTGTACATGCAGTTCAGGACTAGGGATGACAGACGCCCCTAGATCATAGATTCAGAGTCTGGAGGGTAGCATCGACCCGCACCCCCGGCTCTAGATTTCTGGCTTGAGGGATGACGATACGTAACGCCTCAAGACCACCAGATTTTAGGACTAGGGGGACGGCTATACGTAACTCCCCTAGACCATTGTTTCAGGGACAGGTGGGGGCATACTTTGAGGGACGGCGATACGTAACGCCCTAATATCATGGATTTGCACTCCTAGCTCTAGTTAGGTGTGTGGGGGATGGTGATATGTAACGCCCTCATGCCTCAGGTTTTCAGCAGACTTTCAAATAAGGAGTTTTCATAAACAAGATTTTTAGAGACAGCCTTACAGAAAAGATGATTTCAAGAAAACGTTTTCATAAAAAATCATTTTATGAGAGTTTCAGAAATTTCAGACCATAAATAATTTTCGGAAAAGATTTACAGAAAGAAAGTTATTTCAAGAAAGGAAAGAGATTTCAAAAGAGATTATTTGAGATAAATTTGATTTTAGAACCATGGATCTATAAAAAATAATTGAGATCCTAAGTTATTTTTAATCGTCCAATCACTTAGGTCATTCAAACGATCTAACCCCCCACTCCCAGTGTTTTATTTTACAGGTTTACCCGGAGGATGAGATCGAGAGGATGGATACCGATGGCAGTCATTAGGGTGTTCGATCCACCAAGCCAAGTCAGAAATAGGGTTCAGTCAAGTCGAGTAAAGTACAGTTCCAAATATTTGTATAGTAAAGTTGTATATAAGTATTTGTGTATGGAGTTGTTAAGATTATTGATGTTGAGTATTCAGTTGTCTAGGTACTGTTTTACATTCTATGTTATGGATCTGAGCAATGGTCCCATATATGAGATTATGTTTGAGAAAAGAGTATCAATGTTGTTCGTAGTTAGAAAGTCAAAGGCTCATGGGAATAGTATGGCCCATTCTTTGTAACATCCCCAATCTAGAGATGCTACCGGGAGGGAATAGGTTGTACCATTCCCATGAGCCTCTGAGTTCTCACTATGAAAAACATTGATACTCTTTTCAAATATAAACTCATATATGGGACCATTGCCCAAATCCATGACATTGAATGTAAAATAATACGCACATAACTGAACACTCAACATCACCGACCTTAACAACTCTATATAT
>SKCR01047440.1:0-77419 GCA_019454045.1 Zanthoxylum bungeanum
CATATATGCAGGGATATTAAAATTTTAAGAGTAGTAATTAAAATTTATGGAGTAATTAAAATTTATCCATAACTATGATTTGAAGTTGGGAATCTTCCAATGCAAAGTCATAATATAGTTCATTCCATTATGAATGATACAGTTCTATCCAGACTATATGATGTTAGAGACAAAGAAATGAATGTATTTTATATAATAAGATTATATTGGACATAACGGATAAAATTGAAAAGTTTTAATAATTTCTGTTTAAATAAAGAACATCAATTTTATCATAATGATGATTTTATATGTGATGATCTTAATTCATTGTATTAGCCAACTCCTATATCATATTGATTTATTCTTTAATTTACTCGATATGGTTTTATTTTTATTACATTTCGTAAATCTCGTATTTTGGGAATGGGTTGAATGAATAACTAGGAATGCTAATCTGATACAATGAAATCCAATCATAAGATTTCCTTATTTATTAGTTCAGGACCTGAATAATTAGCGCGTAAATTTATAAAAGTTATGAATTAATTATTTAATTATTCACTTGAGAACTAATGGAAGTCAAGGATAGATATGTAATTTGAGAGGTTAATGGATTTTATACCTAGCTCTTTTATGAATCTTTCATGGAGGATCATTGCATAGGTAATGACTATATCAATGGATGAATGGTTTGAGTAATTAATTTTATAATTCTGAGAGTGCAATTTAGGGTATTTAGTGGAGTTACTCCAGAATTAATAATTTTTTTGATTACTAAAAAAGTTATAATTAATTAACCGAATTGTTCAAGCTTATAATTATAGGACCATCAGTCCTCTCGTCTCGTCATCTTCTATATTGTTCGAATGATAATAATTGCGAAGAAAAATAGTTGTGAATTATTTTACACTCTAATTGTTCCATATAACTATTGTTTGGAAATTATGACAAAGGTTGTCCTAATATATTTATCAATAGATAATAGATAATATATCTATATATATATATATATATATATATATATATATATATATATATATATGAAAATTATATATAATTATTGGATTCATTATATTTTAATTTAATAAGATAATATTTTCAAAAGTTGAAAAATTTTAAAAATTTGATTTTAAAAAATTAATATTTGATTAAATTGATTAATCAAATATAATTTTTTTTTTCAAATTTATCTAAATTTTAAAGTTGAGATTTTGATGAAAGTATTTGGAAAATAAAATATTAGTATTATCTTGTTTTGATAAATATTAAATGGCTTTATTTTGATTTTTTGAAAATCAAAAATAATATCCAAAAGGATAAGCTTGATTTTTGTTTTGATAAATAGAGAAAAGTATTGAACAAAGAGAGAGACTTTTGATCAAAGTAAACGAGCGTGAGCTGATTGAAAATTGAGAATTAGAATATTATTTGATCAAAAATTCATCCAGGAGAAAAATGCTTTAAGAACGTGAGCAAGGGAGAATTTTTGAGATTTGATCAAAATCAAAAGAAACAACAAAAACGTGAGTGTGCTAGAAAAGGGAAAAATATATATTTTGATTTTGAGGAAAAAAAATAGCATTCAGGGTTTGTCACATGTGTTGAATACACAAATCCTTCACAAAAATTAGAGTGTTCTTCGTAATTATTTTCACGCCCAAACAAGCCATTGAAGGTGAGGAGATATAGATGAAGATCATGGTTTAAATACTCATTGATTTAAATAGATCCAAATCTACATGTATTTTCTTACTTGAGTTCTAAATATTCCATATTATTAATTACTAGAAAATAAGGATTTGGTTTTTAATGTTCATGTAAAAAAATAAATTTTTTTCTGTTATTGAATATATTTCCGCTGTACATGAACTTTGAAAACCAACAAACAATGCGACTAGCATAACAAAAATTAAATGACTTGTAGAACAAACAAAAAAGATGAAAGAATGATAATATTAAATGTAAAAAAATCCTTAAAAATAGTGAAATTTGGAAAAAAGCGCAAAGATTAAGAAATTAAAAATAATCAAAGCACTTATTTCAAACTAATCTCATAACTTTGCGGTAAATATGAAGAAAAATTAAAGAAAAGGTTAAGAGAAATGACTATTATGCATATGTAATAGTATGTCTATATATATGTAAATGAATAATTATATGAATAAGAATCGGTACATGAATTTGAATATGTATATGATGATAAGCTATGAACAATTTGAGTTTATTACATTAAAGAGAATAAGTCATGATTTCTGAATTTGTATTGGCACGTGTAGATATGCGTCATTGGAATAAGTTAGTTATTGATTAATGTATACGATTTAGCGGTATAGAGGTTTAGTTGGTATAAGATAAGTCTTTTCCGAGTGATGGAAATTTGTGATTGGTGGGATACGTATATGAATAGTGAATGTTGATCGATAAGTAAAGAATGTGCGGATTGTAAAGGTCATGGTATCGGAATTCGAAATAATAGGTATATCAATATGTCTAATATATATATATACATACACATATACACACATACACGTATGTGTATGACGATTCTGAATAATAAAGCAATGTTTCTCATGTATATGCTTATGTATGAGAGATCGTGTGATGAGATGTGACATGTGATATGTATATATGTGTATATGTTTATCGAATAATGATTTTGTGGTGTAGTAGCTGAGCTGGTTAGGAAATCAGTTCGGACGATATTTATCTCATACCTATTCTAAAATAGGTAATAAGTCTCGTACAAGCATTGTATATGTGAGTCAGCACATATATATATGTGTTGTCTTGATTGTGTATTCCTGGATACCTTGACTGTTGTGTATGCTGAGTAGTATATGTGTATGTATAATAGTTCAAGTGATATGTATGGATGATGTATGTGCATTTATATGAAAGAATGACATGTAAACTGGTGTGACCATAAGATGCTATAAATATATATGTGCTAAGTTTGTATTGTATACACGGACGAATATTGTGGAAGAGATATAATGTTAAGTTATCATAAGATTTCTGGTACTGAAGCAAGTTTGTCAAGAGTTAAAGTAAGTTTGTGTTGGTATTGAAGATAGTTATTTCCGAATAGAAGATAATTTGTTTGAGTTGCCGATTTAATGATATTCAAATATGGATAATTGTGTAAAAATATATATGTATGACTTCATGTTTCTTGTGGTTGAGTGTATTTGATATTAAATGATGGACTGTATGGTATCCATGTTTTTCTTTTTATGCTTTGGATGTTAGCTATTAAATTAGCGCATATGTAGATATGTAAATATGAAAATTTGACATGGGTTAAGTAAAAATGATATTAACAAGTTAATAAAATTGGAACTTGTAACAATTTAATAATTCTTATAAACTGATGATATGTTTGATTTGTTTGTTTGAAGTTTATCTTTGACTGTTTGTTATAATACTAGTATGGTTACTTACTGAGTTTTATAAGTCACACCAAACCAGTTTGCCAGTTTTGCAGGTTGGTGTAGGACACAGATGTGGACGACGTTGTTCCGGGCTCGCAGCCCGATTGGGAGTACGAAATAGTCCACGGGGGAACTAAACTGGAGAAATAACATGGAGTCGCCACCCGATGTGAACCGGGAAAATATGATTTAAGGCCGCACTCACCCCTCGTAAGGGAAGACCTCAAACCGTTGGGTTCGGAATGGTCATTTACTTATGCCACTTGTAATGAAAAGATTTGTGCAATAATCTAACCAAGCCTAACCAACATATATTCCAAGTGTACTCTAATCCTAAGTTCACATGCATGAAAATAAAGTTTACATCTAACTTGCATAGAACCTATGTCTAAGTTTGCATGCTTAAAATAAATCAGAGTAACGGCGAGCATACAATCTCATAAACATATCATATTAACTAATACGAAAGAAACATAAAAAAAATAAGCATACATAATGAAAGAGACAACAATTAAGTGCATAATGTAAAGAGACAACCAAAGAGGCAATTAAGTGCAACATGTAAAGAGGCAACTAAAGATGTAACCGTACATTAAAATAAACGTGCCATGATGCGATGCAAAAGAAGATAGCTAATAAGAGTGAAAGAAAAGAGATGCAATATATGTCCTACATCTATATAGGACTTCAAGTGTCCGATTAAACATATCTAGCGTTCAATTGAACGTACTTTGTCCGGCGCGGCAAAACTTCGTAGGAAAGGTAGCCCTTAGGTTTTTCTAATCCCTCAAAATGGAGGACCTTTAATCCAACTTGATAGGAAATGTCATAAAGTAAATTATGGAATAAAAGGCACGGTAAAATATTGTCATAAAGGTAGCCTTTCAGGCTTTTTCTTCCCTCAAATAGAGAACCTTCAGACCAATCATACTAAGCCCATGCGCAATTCATTATGATGCATGGTTATGCAAGGAGATGTCATATATAAAACAAATAACGAGATAATAAAAGACGCAGCAAAATATTGTCATAAAGGTAGCCTTTTAGGCTTTTCTTCTCTCAAATAGAGAACCTTTAAACCAACATACTAAGCCCATGCGCATCATATTACAATACATAAAATAAAGACAACAATATAGGACTTTGTATATTCGATTAAACATATATCACACTACAAGAAATTACAAAATTAGCGACGGAAATTAGCGACGGAAAAATCCATTTCTAGTTTTGAACGGAATAACGACGGAATTGAAAGGGATTATTATATTTGCTTCGGTATTTTACGACGGGAGAAAATTCCGTAACTAATTATGGCGGGAATGAGTTAGCGACGAAATAGCGACGGAAAATCAATTCCGTCGCTAACTTTAGCGACGGAATTAAATTTCCGTCGCCAAATTAGCGACGGAATTTAAATCCGTCGCCAATTTAGAGACGGAATTTAAATCCGTCGCCAATTTAGCGACGGAATTTAAATCCGTCGCCAATTTAGCGACGGAATTTAAATCCGTCGCCAATTTAGCGACGGAATTACAAATCCGTCGCTAATTTAGAGACGGAATTAAATTTTCGTCTCTAAATAGCGACGGAATTTTAATTCCGTCGCCAATCAGCTTAAATAAACTTGCTCGTCTTTTCATTTTGGCAGCCACACCCAAATCCCTAAATACTCAAATTTTCATTCATATCCCCTGTATTGCCGCAGTTCGATTTCTGCCAAAACACAATGGATCAAGGAGAGAGGGACTAATGATTTCTGCAGATGAAGTGAAAACACAAAAACTTCCTCATTTTTCAGTTACAGGTAAATAGATTATCTACAAAATTCTAGTATATCGTGTGTTTTGATTTGTGCGTGCATTTGGATATGTATTCAATGTATGTTAAAGATACCCATTAATTGAGATCTTGTTTCGTCATTTATTCGGTACTTATTAAATCGCAATCACTGTTACTCAACTAGGTCTGTCATCTGTGAATGAAAGTGAGTTGTTAAACCTTTGACATACAAGGATAGGGTAAGTAAGCTCATGTGGTTTTTGTCATTGCCTGTGTCGAAAAACTTGTTCGCAGTTATAAGTTTCCTGTCTATAATATAATCACACTTTGTTTCCTAGCAGAAGGAAAGTAAGATCTGGCGGTTTAGAGGGGTTGTCATGTTGCTGAATGAATAGTATTGCTAAGAAATGATATCTTGAAGATCACTTTGTAGTTTTTTGTCATAATGGCTTGATCTTCAAGTTGTTTTATTGCAAATAGTGGATACTAGAGATCTTGAAGAAATTGTGACGGTTTTAGAATGCTGTAACCGTAAGAAACTTCCCTTCATAAACTGTTGGATCAGATTATTCAAATGTTCTAGGGAAAGCTAAATGTGATATAGTCCATTGTATATTATCAGATTTCCCTTTGTTTCTGTCTAATGGTTGAGGATTTAGAGTTCTGTGTATAACCTGAATCGAATTGACAAAATTACAGAAGATCCTAGGGAAGAAAATTGAAAGATGACAATACACGTATCTAGGAAATATGCATAATGTATTGATTAAGATATGAAATATTGAAAAATATGTCAATCATCCACCAAATTTGATGTAATTGCAATGCGAAAAAATCATTTCGTAGTGTTATTTCACTGCTGGATATTGCATGTGTTGATTATTATACTCAAAGGATTGGGAAAAAGAAAAAGGCTAAATACATATTGCTTGCTTTATAAACAGGATAAGAGTACATAGTAATAATTTAGATCCTCTTTTCAGAGTCAGTAGTCTTATCATCGCAAAATTCTGGTAAAAAAATAACTGTCGAAGACTAAACCTAGCAATCTGAAATTTTGATATAGGAATAGCATTTTCATAATCACGAATAAGGTGTCCCTTACCTTTGTTTTCTTCTTCAAGTCCCCATACTGAACTTTAACATATGGATCACTTGTCCCCCTGAGATCTGCGGCAATAAGGTCTTTCGCTTCAACAATGACAAGTTCAACCCAGCCATTGCCTGTAATAGCATTAATTTGCAGACGGTGTGTAATAGCATTAATTTTACAAAAATACAGATTGTGCATTGCATCATGTTATGCATTGCTTCATTAATTTTACATTCTGTTATGCATTGCAAAAATACATGAAGAGATAGCATTAATTTTACATTATGTTATGCATTGCATCTCGCAGGTCTCTCACTTTCTCATAGGTCGCATCTCGCAGCTTGCTAGCCCAATCATTATCCGTAGTCACCTCATCAAGCATCAGGTATTTGTTGTTTTTTTAACTATTTTGTTCTATTTGGTTGGTAATTTACTTAGATTTGTGAAAAGTGAATTTAATTAAGGTTTATAATCAATATAGGTGTTGTTGGTATCTATTGGTTGGTGTGGTTAGTAGAATAATAGAATAATAATTTTCCCATTTATGTTGAATAAGCAGTCGAATAGAACTCAGTTATCAGAAAAAATGATGAGATCAGATCGACAGTGGATCAATACTAGGTTAAAAGATGGGTATCTGACGAATGAGTTTATTGCGGGTATTGAGGAGGTTTATACAGATTGCAGAAAGTCATCCTACATTTATGGATGGAATGAAAATTAAGTGTCCATGTAACCAACGTAGGTGTCAAAATCGAAGTTTTTTTGACCCTGATATTGTGAGACTCCATCTTGCAAAATATGGATTTGTACCAAACTATTATATATGGTATAAACATGAGAGAGATTGAACAACGAGATATCTCGGAACTAGATATTAGTCAAAGTCCAGAAGTCGAGTATACCCAAGTGAACAACGCAATTCAAGAAATGGTATTGGATGCTGCAGGACCTACTTTCAATCAAAATGATAATGAAGAGACTCCAAATACTGCGACACAAAAACTTTATGATATGCTTAGAGCATCAGAGCAAGAGATTTGGCATGGAAACCCTTATGGGCACTCACAATTATCGGCGGTGGCTAGACTCTTGAATTTGAAGGCGGAACACCATTTTTCGGAAAGATGTTACGATGATATTTGTCAATTTATACATGAAATGATTCCAGAGGATAATGTAATGACTAACAACTTTTATAGCACGAAGAAGTTAATTGAAGGCTTGGGTCTACCAGTAGAAAAAATTCACTGTTGTCATAATGGTTGCATGATATATTGGAGTGATGATATTGACTTAACAAGTTGCAAGTTCTGTAACCACCCTCGGTATAAGAAGCAGAAACGAGGATCAACAAAGCAGAAAATTAAAGTTCCTTATAAGAAAATGTACTATTTTCCACTAACTCCCCGTTTGCAGAGATTGTATGCATCTAATGCCACTGCTAAGAACATGAGGTGGCACGCCGAGCATGATACTGAAGAGGGGGGTGTCATGAGGCATTGCTCAGACTCCCCAGCCTGGAAGCATTTTAATCAGATGTATCCATCTTTTGCAGCTGAAACTCGAAATGTTAGACTGGGTCATTCATTAGATGCACTCAATTTTTTGGAAACTTGCATCAACTAGAGGCTGGCCCACTCTGACATCCTCCTCTGATGCAGAAAAGTTTCCCAATACCTCATCTGGTGGTAAGATGGGCTGCATATCTATGACATCACTTCCTTTAGAAAGATTATCATCGTCATGTTTTGGACGTGGCTCCATTGTTTTACTACACAACCGAGTTCATCACAGGCATCTGACTCCATCACAATAGTTTTTACAGGAATATTTTCTTCATGTCCAACTGATTTTAATAGCATTTCAACAGATTCGGAGGAAGTGGCCTCTGACCAAACATCGTTGTGCCTTGAAATAGAGCAAGATTCTGCAGCACTAGTTCTAAACTCTATCCCACTACCACCCCGAGAGTACTCTTCAATCCACTGGTTATCCTCGTTACTTTCAATGCCAAGAAACACCTCTGTCTCAACCAAACTGTCAAATCTTAAATGTCCATGAAGGCTGTCATCAAAATGAAACTTAGGAAGTGCATATGGCCGTAAAACAGGAGGAAATTTGGTGTTCCCTTCACCAGCTAACTCAAGATTCTGGCTTTGAAATTCATTGTCATTATAATCCATGGGTATATGTCTACAACATTCAAATGGTGCACCAGAAAAGATTGATTAAATTTTTCTGTAGCTAGTTCATCTCAATATCAGGAATCACATCATATTTTTACAGATTTAGGGTCAATGGGCATTCCTGTTAAGTCTAGTAGCTGGCTTTGATTTGTATACTAATATTCTTCCTGTAGTACTTTGGACATGGAATCACATCATATTAAAGCAAGTCTAATTTCACCATATTAGTCTGAACCCCCTCCTCAGCTGCTGTTTTTTACATTTCATTGTGTATTCTTACAGCTTGAAATGTATAGAAGGTGTCTGGACATATTAACTAAGCTATTGTTGTTTCTTCTCTGTTGCCTTGCGTTCTTTTTTTCTTTTGTTACTGATTTTAATTGTTTCTGGACAGATTAACTAAGATTTTTACATGCTGTTTATTCTTGAAGTCAATGTTGTTTCATTTGCAACATGATATGTAAAAGTCTTAGTTTACTATGGTCAGTTAAGTCAATAGCTGGACCTTTTTAGGCCACAATACTTTTCAATATGAAATTAAAGTATACTTTTTGAGCAGTTAATGTATGTTTGCTCTTTGATTTGCTTTGAGTGTAATACATGTGGTAATTGGCTAATTGCTATGAAGAAGTCTGTGAAAACTGCATATGATTTTAAAATGATCTCGAATTCTTTTTGTATTGCTTGCTGCCAAAAGTATTATGCCAGAGAATATAGGATATAAAGTTTTGATTGTATAGTGATTTGTTTCCAAAAATAAGAATATTTGCAGCACTGGCTTTAAAATTATTTATTGTATATTGATTATAGATATGGTTCGGGGAGCACAGTCAGCTGGTCGAGGACGAGGAGGTGAGCGGTCATGCCAAAGATCCTCATCACATTCCACACCAGAGGACGATAGACCCCCTGCAATTTCACCTACATTTTTTTCTACTACTCAGACATCAGCAGGATCGAATTCAGCCGGATCATCTCATGCAGCACAGAGTTTAATGAGTTGTACCAAACTTATGATTATACCTGCTACTCATGATCAGTATGATTTTCGAAACTTATATTATTATTATTATTATTGATTACTAATTAGCAAGATCGAATTCAATTAGATCATTTATTTACTATTTTATACGCAGGTTCATACCGTCGGTCTCTCGCAGGATCGGAGAAATATTTAAGGAGAAATTTACAGAGGAGGGCACGCAGTGGACTAAAGTGCCCAAAGACATAAAAGAGTACTATTGGGATGAATTTCAGGTATATTATTATTATATAATGTATTATTTGTCATTGTTGATTACTAATTATTTATTCACATTTTTTTTAATATTGTATAGAAATTTTATCAGTGGGATTCTGCGCATGCGGTCGCTGTTAGGACTACATGGAATAATGTGTGTCAGCATCGGTATAATGATAAACTCTGTAAATGGCGATATAAATATAAAGAGGGAGGAAGCCACTTTGCGTTCCGGATAATGTTTGGAATAAATGGCAGCAGTATTGGGTGGTACAGAGTTCAAATTAAAATCTCAGCAAGCATCAAAAAATAGAAAGACTGAGAAGGCTGGAGAAGGATCGGGTGTTTCTAAACACACCGGTGGCTCAAAATCTACCATTCAACATTCTATTGATATGGTTAGATTTTTTAAACATGCTAAATTTTTTTATTACTTTTATTAAACTTATTTGTTAATTCTTTATTTTTAAATAGGAATCTCAGTTAGGACGTGCACCCACGGGCTATGAGGTGTTTAAGCATATGCATACAAA
Source organism: Zanthoxylum bungeanum (assembly GCA_019454045.1). NCBI lineage: Eukaryota > Viridiplantae > Streptophyta > Magnoliopsida > Sapindales > Rutaceae > Zanthoxylum > Zanthoxylum bungeanum. The sequence continues at coordinate 10,251 of SKCR01047440.1, forward strand.
GAAGGATGGTACTTTTATTGACAAGAGATCGAGCGATATTAATGTAAATTTATGTTTATGAATTAAATATTTTATTCTTTTCAAAATCATTTTTTCTTTCTTATATATATTTTTTATTAATGGTAGGCTGCTGTGGAGCAAATGATAGCGAGTGCATCTCAGTTTTCAGAGGAAACTGGTGAGCATGAAACTCAGCCCGACACCAATCGCCTATACTTGGATGCTGTTGGAGTGGATACTAAGAAACGCCGAGTGTACGGTCTCGGCTCTCTTGCATCGCTTTCATATCCGGATTCGTTACGCAGCTCAGGTAGATCGTACTATAATACGAATTATGATGATACAGTTGAGCAGCGGGTACAAGAGCGAGTTAGAATTGAGATGCAGAATATAACAACGACTGGATGAAGAACAACGAAAGAGAAATGAAGAGATGCTTGATCTCAAACAGAAGATAGGAGAGATGGAGCAGTATTTTCAGATGATGAAAGACTTGAGTTCACAGCCTTCCTCTTCAGGACCACATTATCATCCGACTAATTGTGAGCAGAGAGATGAGGAGAATTAGCTTATATGTTTTTTTTTATGTTGTACTTTTTTAAACCTGATATAATAAAATTTTTATTTTACTATTTGTTATCTTCATTTTATAATTTAAGTAATTAATATATTTATTTTATAATTTACGTGCTAATATTAATAATATTGGTTAAAATAAATTAATTTCTTAAAAAATTAAAAAATAATAATTTTTATAAAAAAAATCGTAGGAATTAGAAACAGCTAATAGAGACCGATTTTCTGTTTCTAAAAACGGATTAGAAACGGAATTTCCGTCTCTATTTAGCGACGGAAAATATTTCGTCTCTATTTAGCGACGGAAAAGAATCCGTCTCTATTCTATTTAGCGACGGAATATATTCCGTCTCTATTTAGCGACGGAAAATATTCCGTCTCTATTTAGCGACGGAAAACAATCCGTCTCTATTAGCGACGGAAAATATTCCGTCTCTATTTAGCGACGGAAACAATCCGTCTCTATTTAGGGACGGAAAACATTCCGTCTCTATTTAGCGACGGAAAAATTCCGTCTCTATTTAGCGACGGAATATTTTCCGTCTCTAATCCGTCGCTAAATATAGCGACGGATTATCATTTCCATCGCCATTTTGATTGCGACCAATAAAATAGAGACGGAAATTGTCCGTCTCTATTCCGTCGCTAAATCCATTTAGCGACGGATTAGCGACGGATATTTCCGTCGCTAATATCGTAATTTCTTGTAGTGTCATATTTAATCAAACACACTTTGTCCGGTGCGACAAAGTATTGTAGTAAAGGTAGCCTTTTAGGCTTTTCTTCTCTCAAATAGAAAACCTTTAGACCAACATACTAAGCCCATGCGCATCACATCACAATGCATAAAAAGTAAAGACAACAATATAGGACTTCGTATATTGGATTAAAAATATGTCACATTTAATCAAACGGCACTTTGTCCGGCGCGGCAAAGTATTGTCGTAAAGGTAGTCTTTTAGACTTTTCTTCCCTCAAATAGAGAACCTTTAGACCAACGAACTAAGCCCATGCGCATTATATCATCAATACACAAACAAATAATCGTATAGAAATTAAATAGAAGAATAAAAATATGGATAATAAACAAACAAGATAACACAAATCGAAATATGTGCTGTTTGCTCAAGTGGTACGTGGAGTTGTATCCCAAGTACAGACCACACTACCATCCATTCAGATTCGGCTACAGAATTTACGTCTGGGTTTCCATCCTATATACCACAAGAGACGACACATTTTTCATTCATTCAAGGGCCACAACACACATTATTCCACAATACTCATGCGAATAAAAATCAATAAATAATTAAAATACGAATGAAAATAGATGAGAAAAGTGCCCTTAGGTCTAACCTTTTATGTCGACTTTTGGAAGCGCGTTACAAGTCCGTCGGAAGGGCTGATACTCCGTAACTTTTCTGGTTCGCTGGTTCACTTCTTTCCCCGCTGTTTTCACTGCTCGGGCTACTGTTTTCACTTCGTTTCGCTGCTGTTTTTGCTATATTTTCTGGCCACTATTTTTTAGTGTACAAGGCTACTGTTTTACGGTTAAGATGGCTGTTGTTTTGCTTACTTTTTCACGATTTAGGTGCAGTTTTTGTTTACTGTTTTAGGTGATTTAGGTCACTATTTGAGGGTATTTGGGCTGCTGTTTTAGGGGGGAATTTTCGATAGTTGCTGCCAGTTTTTGGGGGCTTTTCTCGGTCAATTACTGGCAGTAAGGGTTGTGTTTTGTTTGCTTACGTGAAGGGCCCTGTGTGCGTGAGTTGGAGGGGTAAGTGGCGTGCTGGGCGTGATGAGTGTTTGTGGTTTTGAGTGAGTGTGTGCGTGAGTTGGAGGGGCGAGTGGCGTGCTGGGCGTGTGTTTATGGCTAGTGAGTGTGTGTGTGAGTTTTAGGGCAAGTGGCATGCTGGTCGTGTATGTGCGTGAGTTGGAGGGCAAGTGGCGTACTGGGCGTGTGTTTATGGCTAGTGAGTGGAGGCTATGTGGCATGGAGAGAGGGCCAGTTACGTGGGCAGTGTGGCTGCAATTGGTTTTGTTGAAGGGAAGCAAGGTTTGAGGCGTGGCTGGGACGTGTTGAAGGGACGGCTATGAACGTGTTGAGGCTAGGGGGCTGTGAACGTGGCTGCGTGGCTTTGCATTGCTTAATGTTGTGTGTCTTTATGTGTATTAGGGCATTTTAGGTTTGTATTATTTTTGTTCTCCCATCCATTTTCCGTGAATGTGTGTTGTTGTTTATATAGAGAGATAGGGACGTGTGAGGCTATTAGGGTTTCTTTTTTTTGTGCATGGGATCTAAAAAGGAAATAAAATCAAGCAAATTTGGGATGTATTTAATTAATTTTAAAAAGGGAAAAGATATTTGTATTTTTGGTGGGTAATGTATTAAATTGGTAGGTGATTTAATTAATTAGGAATATGATTTATTTAAATTAGGAATTTAATTTTAATTAGATTTAATTTAATTTTAATTAGATTTAATTTAATTTAGATTTAGATTTAATTTTAATTAATTTAATTTAGATTTAATTTATTTCATTTAATTTCAATTTAATGGTTTTTAATTTAATTAATTTGTGACATGTTTTAATTATTTTTTGGATTGGGCTTGGGTGAGATGGGCTTGGCTTTGTATTTCAAGGGTTTTAGGCCAAGGTTAAATAGTTTGCGGGGTTTTTGGGCTAAAGGTGCCTTAAAATGGAGGTCCAACAAGTGAGCCCGAAGCTAAACAAGCGAATAAAATCTAATAAAATACCGATTTCCTTCCGACGTCCGTTTCCAGTGACTTCCTCGACTTAAAAGGTAGTGCCTCTAAATGAGACTCATCATAGGGACTTACATGTAAAAATACAGTGCCTACAGTCGCCCCCGTTTTGATGGGACTTGTTCAGTGTGTGACAAGAACAATCCTATCAAATTTATGCAATGCATTTTTACTTACCTGGCTCGCCAGCTATCACCTGGTTTGCCTGTCGCTCTGAACTGAATTTGATGATGTGCCATTCCTGGCGTGCTAAACCTCATACCTAGGGTGTCATGGTAGTCCACAATAGTCCTCACTTGTCCACGACAGTCCACGATAGTCCACGGTAGTCCACAATACATCACGATAGTCCACGGTAGTCCACGGTAGTCCACATAATCCATGATAGTCCACGGTAGTCCACAATACTCCATGATAGTCCACGTAATCCATATAGTCCACATAGTCCACGATAATCCACGGTAGTCCACGGTAGTCCACGTAATCCACATAGTCCACATAATCCACGGTAGTCCACATAATCCACATAGTCCACATAGTCCACGATAGTCCACATAATCCACATAGTCCACGATAGTCCACGATAGTCCACAATATTTCACGATAGTCCACGGTAGTCTACAACACCTCACGCTAGTCCCCGGCAGTCCACGGTAGTTCACAACATTTCACGATAGTCCACTGTAGTCCACGGTAGTCCACAACACTTCACGATAGTCCACGGTAGTCCATAATGCTTCACGATAGTCCACTGTAGTCCACATAATCCACATAGTCCACATGTCATACCTGACAAAACTGTTCTGATGTCTCCATACCCGAAGTACCGTACCTGGCAAAAATTGATCTGATGTGGGCCTCGCCCCCAGAGTGCTACACCCGGCCTAGACTGATACTAATAATGATGTGGGCCTCGTCCCCAGAATGCTACACCCGGCAAGACTGATAATGATGAAGTGATGATTCTTTTCAATATATTGTACTGTCTCTCATGAGATAATCTTAATAGCTAGACATGTTTTCATCCTCAATGAATGCTTCGCGTCGAAACCTGAGAACCTTCAAAGTATTCGATATACTCAACTCCGATCGCCTGAATAGGTGATCTGAACTAGACTCCTAGTGTGTGTGTGCTAAGGCTCTTTTGCAGCTTAGTCCTTAAGTAAGCCAACTTGATGATTTCGCTTCAGAGAATCGGACCAGTAGGTCTAACCAATCTAGATGTCTTGATCATTTTCTGTGATTACTACGGCATACTCAACATGATATGGTCTTCTTTTTCTTTCGTCTCTTTCTTCCTTTTTTATTCTTTTCATTTTTTTTGGTGCTTTCTTTGACACACCTACCCTTCAAGGTAACATTTCTCCTCATGGTGGTCCTAATACTCGCCCATGGGTAACTTCACGCTTATCAGTTATAGACGGTCTATTTTTTTCTTTTCTTTTCATTGCAGAGACTTGTTCTTTGTTTCCAACCATATCATATATCATAGCACAAGTAAACCAGGGTGGACATCCAGGCAAACAGTCATTCACTTATCCACCATCTCCTCAACTAGTCATCTTGCCAACCACTCAAGCTTCTACTGCTGAGATCCCATAATCAAATGCTCGTGAGTCTAGATGAGATCCATCCATTCAGAATACCGGACGAGAGCACGTCTCACACTTATCGTTTCTAAGGCTTCTCCCTACAGCAAACAATGTCATCACCGGATATATATGTCTAACTATCAAAGATTTCTCTTTCTCTCCTTTTTTTTTCTCTTTCCCCTCTTTTGTTTTCACTCATTCCACAGAATTCTTCCGTCATCTTCTGTTAATGTGGGCTTCGCCCCTTGATATCCATTCTCGAAACTCAAACAAATGTGGGCCTCAGCCCTATGACTCCTCCCCAAAACTAACACCAATGTAGGCCTCAACCCTCAGATTACTACCTGAATCTAACACCAATATGGGCCTCAGCCCTATGATTATTACCTGAATCTGATATTATGCTTTCGCTGTTTCTGAATGGCTTGACTTTGCCGCTTTCTCTTTTCTTCTTCAAAACCTGTGAATACAAAACAAAATAGACACAAAAAGAATGCGAAATACGTTACGTGTATGCATGCATAAGTGAATTTCATGTCCTGTTGGGTTAGGTCTTTGGTCAATTCCCTTAGTGACTGCTCGGTCTCCGTTAAAATAAAGCTTTAATCTTTCAACATTGATCGGCTCGGTAAACTCGTTCCCTTCCAAATCTGACAGTCTCACTGCTTCATTTCCCAATTTCTACATGACTATCTTATCTTTTCTGCTTGCTTCTTCCGAGGATCCCCTGTGTTCTAAACATCGTTGAGTATCATAGTACCAGGGTTGAATACTTTTGTCAAATATACTCATGTTGCAGGTTGAGAAGGGGAGATTCAGGCAAGTAAGCGAAATGAACTTCTTTATTTTTGTTGAGAAAAGGTTCGAACAAGTAAACAAAATCAATGTCTTTATTAAAAATGCAAGATCAAATGAACTAAGAGAAACAGCACTGCCTTCTTCCTCGGCCTATGGTTCTTCATCGTTGTCATCTCTTATCCTCATGTAAGAAGCTTGGTGGTTGAGAGCTTGGAGGACGAAGGTTTCGGGCAAGCCAGAGTTGATCATGTAGGTGGGTGGGGGAACAGAGTGGTAATTTGGTAGAGGATTGGTGTGTGTCTGTTTGGCTATTCTCTTTCAGGGTCAGGGATCTTATGGGAGTCAATTAAGTCTTGGATCTCATGGTGAAGACGGGTACAGCTATCGGTGTCATGGCCAGGTTGTTGGTGGAAGTGGCAGTAGCGGTTCATATTGAGGTTTGGTAGGGGAGGATTTGGGAGTGGTCTAGGCTCCAAGGATTTTCAGAGTCCTTGCCTGGTCAGCTTCTCAAACACTTTGGACAAGGGGTCTACCCAGGTTGGAGAAACGCCGGTTTTTGATGGCAGTAACCTCGGCAGTAGTGGGCTTGGTCTCAGAATGCCCCCCAAAATTCCTCCTATTCTGGCCATAAAACTTTCGGTTCTCAGCTTCCTCTTCTTCAATGTCCATGACAGTTTCCCTCAGCTGTCGGAAATCCGCAATCATGGAAGTCATCCTCCTCAGCTTGCTATCGGTAGAGGGCTTAATACCCTTAATAATCATCTTTATTTAGTCCTTCTCCGAGGGCCGAGTCTGCATTTTTAGAAGCTGGCTCCTCCAACGGTCTACATACTCCTTGAAGTTCTCCTCCGGCTTCTGCTTAGTGTTCTCCAAATCTCGGAATGACAAATCAATCTTTAGGTCTGTAACATACTGTTTTAGAAATGCATCTGCCACTTCCCTTCAATCTTCTTTAACCTTTTTCTCAAGGCTGTGATACCACACTACAGGTGCTCCCTTGAGTGACATCCAAAACATCTTTTGGACTTGTCACTGTGATAGGCCCACCGAACTCATCACTGAGACATATTACCACAGATGCACCCTCGGGTCCCCATTCCCATTAAATTTGGCTATATCGGGCATTTTAAACTGAGCTGGCAGCTGCTCCTTGAAGGTCATTGCCTCATAATCCAACAAGTCCTTATGTTTCCCATTCAGTTTACGGGTAACTGACTCCATCTAATCACAGAGTTTCTGTATCTCGGCCTGAGACTCGATTATTCTCTCTGCGTCATATTCGGCCATATCATCATCAAAAGCGTGGATGTCATCCCCCAACCTATTCGGAGGCTCCTCACGTCTTACATTCTCATAGTTTCCCCCAGTACGGGGTATAGCCATATTTTCCATGGCAGTAGTCAAGGCTTGCAACTGTTCAGTAATCTTGGCGAAGCCATTCTCCAGCTGATCCACGCGAGATACCTCATTTTCTGATCCGCTCATATTTGTTATTGGCCTCTTGGTGAGTCTTCTCTCTTCCCTAACCCAACGGGAATCTATGATGGCTTTTAGAATACAAGGGTTAGCATGATGCATGTATGTATGAGGTGTCTGAGATGCGTGCGATATATATAAGTTGGCTTTTTGTCATTTTATAGCATTCAATCTCATTATCACGAGGTGCAAACTTATCCCAGTTGAAAAGGCCCAGCAGGTTTACACTTTGCGATAACATGGCTAAACAACTTCAAAAGATAAGAGGCCCACACATAAAATGGCCCATCGGTATTTTAGAAGCTTTTGGCCCAACTGTTAAAGGACACGAACTCGTCCTAGTTTAAATGGATCCAAATGAAGATTGGTCCAAAACATAAACACAAAATAAATAATTTTCTATTAGTTCTATGACTAACGTTCTCATGTGGGTTTACAGGAGTGCGGACAAAGGCTCTCGTTGACGAAGATGTGGACGATTCTCTATCCCCAGTGGAGTCGCCAAACTGTAAGACACATATGTGGACGACGCTGTTTCGGGCTCGTAGCCCGGTTGGGAGTACGGAATAGTCCGCGGAGGAACTAAACCAGAGAAATAACATGGAGTCACCACCCGCTGTGAACCGAGAAAATGTGATTTAAGGCCGCACTCACCCCTCGTAAGGGAAGACCTCAAACAGTTGGGTTCGGAATGGTCTCTTACTTATGCCACTTGTAACGAAAAGATTTGTGTAATAATCTAACCAAGTCTAAACAACATATATTTCCAAGTGTACTCTAATCCTAAGTTCACATACATGAAAATAAAGTTTACATCTAAATTTGCATAGAACCTATGTCTAAATTTGCATGCTTAAAAATATATCGGAGTAACGACAAGCATACAATCTCATAAACATATCATATTAACTAATACGAAAGAAACATAAAAAAATAAGCATACATAATGAAAGAGACAACAATTAAGTGCATAATGTAAAGAGACAACCAAAGAGGCAATTAAGTGCAACATGTAAAGAGGCAACTAAAGATGTAACCGTACATTAAAATAAATGTGCCATGATGCGATGTAAAAGAAGATAGCTAATAAGAGGGAAAGAAAAGAGATGCAATATATGCCTTACATCTATATAGGACTTTTAGTGTCCGATTAAACATATCTCGCGTTCAATCGAACGTACTTTGTCCGGCGCGGCAAAACTTCGTGGCAAAGATAGCCCTTAGGCTTTTCTAATCCCTCAAAATGGAGGACCTTTAATCCAACTTGATTCGCCCATGCGCAATGCAAAATGATGCATGATTGTGCGAGGAAATATCATAAAGCAAATTGCGGAATAAAGAGCGCGGCAAAATATTGTCATAAACGTAGCCTTTCAGGCTTTTTCTTCCTTCAAATAGAGAACCTTCAGACCAATCATACTAAGCCCATGCGCAATGCAATATGATGCATGGTTATGCAAGGAGATGTCATACATAAAATAAATAACAGGATAATAAAAGGCGCGGCAAAGTATTGTCATAAAGGTAGCCTTTTAGGCTTTTCTTCTCTCAAATAGAGAACCTTTAGACCAACATACTAAGCCCATGCGTATCATATTACAATACATAAAATAAAGACACAATATAGGACTTTGTATATTCGATTAAACATATATCACATTTAATCAAACACACTTTGTCCGGCGCGGCAAAGTATTGTTATAAAGGTAGCCTTTTAGGCTTTTCTTCTCTCAAATAGAAAACCTTTAGACCAACATACTAAGCCCATGCGCATCACATCACAATGTATAAAAAGTAAAGACAACAATATAGGACTTCGTATATTGGATTAAACATATGTCACATTTAATTAAACGAACTTTGTCCGGTGCGGCAAAGTATTGTCGTAAAGGTAGTCTTTTAGACTTTTCTTCCCTCAAATAGAGAACCTTTAGACCAACGTACTAAGCTCATGCGGATTATATCATCAATACATAAACAAATAATCTTACGGAAATTAAATGGCAGAATAAAAATACGGATAATAAACAAACAAGATAACACAAATCGAAATATGTATCGTTTGCTCAAGTGGTACGTAGAATTGTATCCCAAGTACAGACCGCACTACCGTCCATTCGGATTCGGCTACGGAATTTACGTCTGGGTTTCCATCCTATATACCACAAGAGATGACATATTTTCCATTCATTCAAGGGACATAACACACATTATTCCACAATACTAATGCGAATAAAAATCAATAAATAATTAAAATACGAATGAAAATATATGAGAAAAGTACCCTCAGGTCTAACCTTTTATGTCGACTTTTGGAAGCGCATTACAAGTCCGTCGGAAGGGCTAATACTCCGCAACTTTTCCGGTTTGCTGGTTCACTTCTTTCCTCGCTGTTTTCACTGCTGGGGCTACTGTTTTCACTCCGTTTCACTGCTATTTTTGCTGTATTTTTTGGCCACTATTTATTGGTGTATAAGGATACTGTTTTAAGGTTAAGATGGCTGCTGTTTTACGGTTAAGATAGTTGTTGTTTATGTGGTTTGGGGCTGCTATTTTACTTACTGTTTTCACGGTTTGGGTGCAGTTTTTGTTTACTGTTTTAGGTGATTTAGGTCACTGTTTGAGGGTATTTGGGTTGCTGTTTTATGGGGGAATTTTCGATAGCTGCTGGCAGTTTTTTAGGGCTTTTCTCGGTCAATTACTGGCAGTAAGGGCTGTGCTTTGTTTGCTTATGTGAAGGGCCCTGTGTGCGTGAGTTGGAGGGGTAAGTGGCGTGCTGGGCGTGATGAGTGTTTGTGGTTTTGAGTGAGTGTGTGCGTGAATTGGAGGGGTGAGTGGCGTATTGGGCGTGTGTTTATGACTAGTGAGTGTGTGCGTGAGTTTTAGGGTAAGTGGCATGCTGGGGGTGTGTTTATGGCTAGTGAGTGTGTGTGTGAGTTGGAGGGCAAGTGGCGTACTGGGCGTGTGTTTATGGCTAGTGAGTGGAGGCTATGTGGCATGGAGAGAGGGCCAGTTACGTGGGCAGTGTGGCTGCAATTGGTTTTGTTGAAGGGAAGCAAGGTTTGAGGCGTGGCTGGGACGTGTTGAAGGGACGGCTATGAACGTGTTGAGGCTAGGGGGCTGTGAACGTGGCTGTGTGACTTTGCATTGCTTAATTCCGTGTGTCTTTATGTGTATTAGGGCATTTTAGGTTTTTTTATTATTTTTCTTCTCCCATCCCTTTGTCGTGAATGTGTGTTGTTGTTTATATAGAGAGAGAGGGACGTGTGAGGCTATTAGGGTCTCTTTTTTTGTGTATGGGGATCTAAAAAGGAAATAAAATCAAGAAAATTTGGGATGTATTTAATTAGTTTTAAAAAGGGAAAAGATATTTGTATTTTTGGTGGGTAATATATTAAATTGGTAGGTGATTTAATTAATTTAGGAATATGATTTATTTAAATTAGGAATTTAATTTAATTATATTTTAATTTAATTAAATTTTTGATATGTTTTAATTATTTTTTGGATTGGGCTTGGGTGAGATGGGCTTGGCTTTGTATTTCAAGGGTTTTGGGCCAAGGTTAAATAGTTTGCGGGGTTTTGGGCTAAAGATGCTTTAAAACGAAGGTCCAACAAGTGAGCCTGAAGCTAAACAAGCGAATAAAATCTAACAAAATACCGATTCCCTTTCAACGTCCGTTTCCCGCGACTTCCTCGACTTAAAAGGTAGTGCCTCTAAATGAGACTCATCATAGGGACTTACATGTAAAAATATAGTGCCTACAATTGGCTACCAGATGGGTCAACCATTTCAACTTTGAAGTCATGCTCAAGACGCGGATCACCAAGCGGCAGTCACCCTCCCAAGTGTCCTGGGAGAAGTTTTAGAAGTTTAGGACATTTGATTTATTGTTTTATTTATCGTGCTGAGCATGCTGTTTGTAAATATTAAGTAAATATTTTGATTTCTCATGATGTTGTAGGCAGAGCCCTTGAGTGTTGATAGATGATAAGGGCACGGAGCTCTTAGGTCATGATTTTGATGTGTTGGTGTGAACCTGAGGTCCATTTTGATATTTGATGTTTATTTCAGGTTCGTTTTGATGTTGGACTGAGATCTAGGTTTTCCAATTTTTGGATACATCATGCTAGATTTTTTGTAAACTTAGTGGCTTATGGAGATAGATCAATCTTGTCTCTTCCCAGTGGCATCCTGCCTGTGGTGGGGTGCTACACAAGTGTACCATCTATTAGGAATCTTCCATAAGTCATTCAATACTCTTCAACTATGAACACCTACCTGTCTATATGAGTCTCCACAAACTTGTGGCTCATTGAGATAAACCACCGAAATATAATATTCTAATATACACCTTATATCGATCTCCTGGATTTACTTACGGATCAAGAATATAAACCTTAACCAGGAACTGTTCAAGAATGATACTGCTATAATATTTCTCAATGTCAATTGCGACGCTTTTGCAATTACGTTATAACTTAATTAATCCTAAGTCTTACACATCTTAACCATTTAAAAGAAAGTATACCGAAGAAACTGCATAGTTAATTTCATAACAAAATATTATTTATATATGTATTTACAGGAAAATACATGAGAAATTGGCACACCGAGTACCAACTCCAATAATTTCTCCCACTTACTTTAGTGCCAAGACCGATTGTATCTCATACCTATCACCTCTGCATGTTTTTCAAATAAATTAAGTGGAATAGCCTTGGAAAGCGGATATGCTACGCTATCCTCACTCCCTATCTTGCATACGACACTATCTCAACGTGACACAATCTCTCAAATTTTATGGCACTTTCATTTTGTATGCTTCGACTTTTATAGGCCATTGGTTCCTTTGCTTGTGCAACAGCTCTGGTATTATCACGGTATAGAGGAATCAGATTCTCAATGCTCGGGACAACTTCCAATTATGTGACAAAGTTTCTAATACAGACAGTTTCTTTTTGCCGCCTCAGATGTCGTAATATTCTGCCTCAATGATTGAATCAGATGTCGATCCCTGTTTGGAACTTTTCAAACTAACTACAACACTGTTAAGGGTAATTGTTGAATCCCTGTGTAGACTTTCTATCATTCGGATTCGATTGGAAATATGAATCCGTATACCCATTAACTTACAGTTCTCTTTCTTCAAAAATCAAGAACTAATCCTTAGTTCCCTTAAGATACTTTAGGATATGTTTAAAGGCCATACAATGGTTGTTACTCGGATTCAATTGATATCTACTAGTTATACTAACCGAATCACTAATATCAGGTCGCGTACACAACATGGTGTAAGGGTTTTATAGCGAAAATCTGGTAAAGCGGTGGAAACGCGGAAAATCAAAATTTTCTGATTCTAATGATTTTTCTTAGATCAATTAAATAAACTTATTTATTTAATTATCCAATACTTAAAAACTAAAATTTTACATAAGAAGTCAATTTTTTTGTAATTACTGAATGAGCCCAATAGTTTGCACATTGATCATTTTAGTCCTTAAATTGTCAAATACAATTATGGATGATTCTAAATCAATTCTAAAATGATTTCCAACATACCCAACACATCAAAATCAAATTACAACAAAATCCCCAAAAATTTTATAATTGCTGAACAGCCCTTCAATTTTTCAGTTTTTATAATTTGGTCCATTTTTGTTCAAAACATGTCAAGATCAAATCCAATCAACTCAAAAATTAATATGAATTATATACACACACCATAAAACATCACATATATGAAAAGCCTCAAATTTGGAAAAGGTTAAGAACCCTAATTTTACATTTTTTTCAAATTGAAAAAATATACAAAATCAAATAAATTCAACACTTTAATTCAATCTAAACCACACCAAATAAGTCTCGCCATCATGAAACAACTCAAGAACAATTTTAAGTCATCAATGAGTGGCTTAGTAGCTCTAGAATGGCAACTTCATTATCAAATAATCAAAAGAGAGCTTATTAAACCATTTCAAGCTCACTTGGATACCATACATGCTCTCTTATTTCAAACAAGTTCATAACCATTTAAAACACCAACTAAAAGTGTAGAGATAACATCCTAGCAACGCATGTTGTAGCTAAGCATGATAGAAATATTTTCTAAATTGAAAGATTTAAAGAAAAACTTACAAAACAACTTATTTCCAAGCATTTCTTTTTATTCTTCAACTTTTACTCTCAACTTTTTTTTGTTTATTTTTGTGTAACTTATTAACCATAACCTAATGAAAATGAAAAAAAATAATATATACACTCCCAATATTCCCTTAGCTGAAATTATGCATATGCTAAAATTGTGCATATATAAAAAATCTAGATGTTATTTTTTTTTTCATTAAAGTTAACATTATCAACTTATGTAAATGAACATTAAGCCATTTAATGATTTTCAACAAGTCAAATAAAGTAACTCAAGGCATCTCCAAAAATATCAAAACTTAAGATATTTATATTTTTAATTAATTAATTTATTTTACAATTAAATAATTATTTAAATATATATATTATTTTTACTTTAAATATCCAAATACATACACGTTTATGATATATTTCAAATATCACAATTCTACATTTAATTAATTTATATTTAATAAAATCTATCATTAAATATAAATACACAATAATTAGAAAATGACCATTAGGTCCCTTCGATGTGTTTTTCGTTTAACCTTTAAACGACTTATAAATAATCAGTATTATTCATAAACATTTTCCTAGTGCTCTACGCGTATATTTCACTATTGAGACTTTCTAAATTCAGGCATATCCGTCATGAAATCCAATTTGGTGTCCATGATTTATCGACCCGTAAATTATGACCATAGATAAACTCGTTGAATCATACAGGTCGAGGTCATGGCATATGTTTAATTCCTCTGTCACATGTATTCGGATATATATCAAAGATATAGATATAAATATCAAATCTCTATAAGGACAATCCCGTCGATGTCTCTATTAGCAATCTCTAAAAGAACACTTAGAACTTACTTCTAATGTGTACCATGGGCCCATGGTTTTTATCTAATTGCTAATTATCTATGGACTACCTATGATTTGTACACAGAACTGGCAAATCCTACCTCAACACACACAGGACACCTTGAGGATCTGTCCACACCCATTTTCCTCCGCTGAGATCTGATCTAAATAGATAGGTGACATGACTGTTATCCAAGTGTAGAAGATGTCTCATGTGCCCACAGTGGTATCTCAAGTTGAAGAATCACAAATGCTACTCAACCCAAGAAGATTCTAATTGATTTTGGTGTATCATCCATTAAAAATCTTTGGTAATGCGTTATGTGTTTATCCATTATAAACACCGAAACATCTCTATGAGTCTCCAAGACTCATGGTTCATTGAGAAACTATTGGAATTATATATTCCAGTATACGACATGTACCAGTCTCAACATGTTTACTTTACTGACCAAATAGTGTAAACCTTGATCAGGAACTGTCTAAGAATGACAACGTCATGATACAACTCAATGTCAGTTGCGACGCTTTTGCAACAGCATCATGACTAATCATTCTAAGGTTAATTATGTCTTTTACCATATAAAGAGATATATTATATTATAGAAACAGCTGATTTTATTCATAATAAAATGTTTACAAGAGTATTTATAAGGAAATAAAATGGGGAATCGGCGCTCTGAGCACCAACCCCAATAAAATCTCCCACTTGCTCTAGTGCCAATATCGATTGTATCTAATACCTATCGACTCCACATGTTTATCAAATAACTTCGGAGATATGGCCTTCTTAAAGGTTTGCTACATTATTTTCACTCGGTACCTTGCACACGATAATATCCCCTCTCTACACAATCTCTTGAATGATGTGGTACTTGCATTCCACATGCTTCGACTTCTGATGTTCCCTCAATTCCTTTGCTTGGACAATGGCTCCAATATTATCACAGTATAACGAAATCGCATTCTCAATACTTAAGACAACTCCCAATTCTGTGACAAAGTTCCTAATCCATACAGCTTCCTTTGCAACTTCAGAAGCTGTAACGTATTCCGCCTCTGTGGTGGAATCTGCTGTTGACCCTTGTTTGGAACTCTTCCAACAAACTGCACCTCCGTTAAGGGTAAAGATGAATCCAGCTATAGATTTTCTATCACAGAATTCAATTAGAAGTTAGAATCTGTATACCCATTAACTTGCAATTCACTTCTTCCATAAATGATCAACTTATCCTTAATACCTTTAAGATACTTTAGGATATGTTTAATGGCCATCCAATGGTCATTGCCTGGATTGGACTGATATCTACTGGTTACGCTAGCAGTGAAACTGATATCAAGCCTAGTACATAACATAGCATACATTATGCTACCCAAACACAAAACATAAGGTTGGTTAGACATTTTATCCTTCTCATCTTCTGTTTGCGGACTCATATTCTTTGAAAGATGAATCCCATGTCCGAATGGTATATTTGTTGTCTTACAGTTACCAAAATTGTACCATTCCAATATCTTATCTATGTATGTTGATTGGGATAACCCAATCAGCTTCCTTTCTCTATCTCTATAGAGTTTTATGCCTAAAACATATGAAGCTTCTCTTAGGTCCTTCATGGAGAAATGTTTACAGAGGTAAGCTTTGATGCCTTGCATCATCCTTAGATCATTCCTAATGATTAGAATGTCGTCAACATAGAGGACTAAATATACCACCATGCTCCCACTAGCCTTCTGATACACAAGATTCTTCTGAATTCTTGAGAAAACCAGACAATCTTATAATCTCTTCGAATCGAAGATTCCAACTTCGTGAAGCTTCTTTAAGTTCATAAATGCACTTCTTACGCTTACATACTATACCCGAGTTCTCGCTGGATGGAAAACCTTCCGGCTATTCCATATAGTTTTCTTTATCAAGAAATCCATTTAGCGAAGCCGTTTTGCATCTATTTACCAAATCTCGTAATCATGATACCCAACTATTTAAAGCAAAATCCTAATAGACTTAAGCATTGCTACTGGTGAAAAAATTTCATCATAGTCGACGCCAGGTCGCTACGTGTAACATTTTGCTACCAGTCGGGCCATATAGGTTTCAACCTTTCCATCAGGCTTGTGCTTCCTCTTGTAAGCCCATTTACAATCGATAGGAATAATTCCTTCGGGAAGCGGAACCAAGTCCCGAACTTGATTCTCATGCATTGATTTTAACTCGAATTTCATGGAACTTTGCCACTTCACGGAGTCGATGTCCAACATCGATTCTCTATAGATAAAAGGATCAGTCTCTTTAACTAAGAGAACATCGAGACTTTTTTCTTGTATAAAAAATATCTATATATATTTTGTGACCCACGAAGTGTGTGTATTGAAAGTTCTTCATCTACTTGAACTTCAGGTTCCTCTGTTAGTTCGTTGTTTTCAGGATGGACTTCATCAAGTTCAACATGTCTATGATTACCACCTTCTGACAAAAATTCTACCTATAGAAATTTTACAAAGCAAGCTACGAACACATTTCGATGCTCATTATCATAGAACAGATAACCCTTCTTTTTTGAATGATATCCAACAAACCTAAACTTTTGCTCTCGAGGCCAAAGCTTATCTTGTTAAGCCATCGTGGCATAGGCAAAACAACCCCAAACCTTAATATAATTAAGAATCCATTTACCAGTCCATATCTCAAATGGAGTCGTAGGAAAAGCTTTTGAAGGAATCTTATTCAAAAGATGTGCAGTTGTTCAAAGAGAGCAGCCCCAAAAGTAATAGGCCAAATCTATAAAACTCAACATAGATCGGACCATATCTAATAAATTCCAATTTCTCCTCTCAGACGCTCTATTGTACTGTGGAGAACCTGGAAGAGTATATTGAGCGAGAATCTTACTCTCCTTCATACATCAGATCGAAGGCATTTAATATATTGACCAGTTTGTTTTGCTACTTCATTACGAAACTCTTTGAACTTTTCAAAGGTTTCCAATTTATATCTTATCAGATAGACATAACTGTACCATGATAGATCATCGATAAAGGTAACGAAGTATGAATAACCACTATAAGCAGTCTGACCTAATGGACTACATACATTAGAATGTACGAGTTCCAATAAGTTAGTAGAGCGGTGTTCAACACTAGAAAATGGGGCTTTGGTCATCTTACCCTGAATACATGATTCATAAATTGGATAAGGTTCAATGGTGAGATCTGGTATCAAACCATTCCTAACCAATTGGGTAAGGCGTTTAATGCCTATATGACCTAGCCTCATATGCCAAAGTTTAGTATTATTAACTACAGATAAACTACATTTATTAATCCTAGTGTTCAAAATATCTCTACCAGTATACAATGTATAATGACCATGCTCATTTGGACAACAACTGATCTGAATATTATGTTTATCATATAAATACAAAGAACAGTTCTTAATATTAACATGAGATATAGGCTCTCATTTGGCAAGAGGATCTCGCATACTCCCACTATAACTGTATCCAGAGAGTCTCTACTCCCAAAGCGCAACTGCATCTCTACTGCCTTCAGTTTCTTACTTTCCTTCAGCACCTGTAACGAATTACAAATGTGAACAGGACAAGCAGAATCCAAAATCCAGCTGGATGTAACAGCTTCACAAGCTAGTGAGATATCAATAACTGGAAAAATAAATATACCTGGTGTAGATGCTTTCTCCTTCCTTATCTAGGCAATGTATTTAGGATAGTTCCTTTTCCAGTGCCCAACTTTGCTGCAGTGATGGCATTTGTCTTCATACGCCCTATTGGGCTTTGCTTTCTTTCCTTGCGATGGAGGATCGAAACCCTTATTCTTCTTCGCTTTTGTCTTTTTTCCCTTTGGTCGGGCCTGGGAAGAAGTAGAGAGTGAAGTAGGTTTCAAAGGGCAAGCCGGTATTCCTTTCCTTAGGTCTTTTTCTGTCATGATCAACATCCTATTCAGTTTATGGTATGAACAGATAATCTCGTTCATGTGAAATACAACACGAATTGGCAATAAGAAGCTATTAGAGAACCAAGAATGACACTCATACCAAGAATGTATTTTAGAGGGAGATTATGTTGCCTCAGTTGTTCAATCAAATCGATCAAGTGAAGAACATGCGAGCTCACAGCTTGCCTATTTTCCAGTCGCACATGGAATAATTCCATCGTAACATTATGAACAATAATTTGTTCTTGGTTCATATACGATTCTCTCAATTGCATCATCATACTATATACATCTATCATGCCATAGTATTGTCTCTTGAGTTCTGATGCCAATGAACTTAAGATGTATGATTTAACTTTCAAATCATCATCTTTCCAGGATTGGAAAACTTATAGTTCATCCGGTGTTGCGTCCTCAGACACAGCAAGGGGCAGCGGACTCTTGAGT
Source organism: Zanthoxylum bungeanum (assembly GCA_019454045.1). NCBI lineage: Eukaryota > Viridiplantae > Streptophyta > Magnoliopsida > Sapindales > Rutaceae > Zanthoxylum > Zanthoxylum bungeanum. The sequence goes on from SKCR01047440.1 coordinate 28,852, forward strand.
ACATATCCCAACTTTTCGAATTCAAAGACAATCCTTAAATCTAAATCCTAATCGGTAAAGTTCTCAGTGCCTTTGTGTTTGTTCATATCCAACATTCACGCAAGTAGCTTGAGTAACCCTGACAGCTTTGGCACGTTCAGGATTCTGCTTTCGTTTGAATTTATCTGGTATCAGATATATATCCGGAATAAATAAATTTCTATCGGCTACACCCTCACAGCTTTGGCACATTCTCGGATGTAGTCCTAGAAAATATATTCATAAATCGTATTGTCAAGACAGACTATGTAAAATACATCAAATACATAATTAACATAAAACCTTATTAATTGGAGATTTTCTGCAAAAGATGCTTTTAATTTATTTAATCAAATTATATAAACATGTGCATGCATAAAGTAAATATTAAATTAAACATTGAATTTAAAAGGTATAATCATATCAGGGTGTCCAGAATCACACTCCCTCTGATACCATTTTGTAGGGGTTCTATGGTGAAAATCCGATAACGCAACGGAAACGCGGAAAATCAAAATATTTCGATTTCAATAATTTTTCTTGGATAAATTAAATAAACTTATTTATTTAATTATCCAATACTTAAAAACTAAAATTTTACACAAGAAGTCAAATTTCTTTATAATTACCGAATTAGCCCAATAGTTTGTAAATTGATCATTTTAGTCCTTAAATTGTCAAATACAATTTTGAGTGATTCTAAATCAATTTTAAAATAATTTCCAACATGCCCAATACATCAAAATCAGATTGCAACAAAATCCCCAAAAATTATGTAATTCCAGAACAGCCCTTCAATTTTTCAATTTTAGCAATTTGGGCCTTTTTGGTTCAAAACATGTCAAGATCAAATCCAATCAACTCAAAAATTAATAAGCATCATATGCACACCGTAATACATCACATATATGAAAATCCTAAAATTTAGAAAAGGTTAAGAACCCTAATTTTATAATTTCTTCAAATTGATAAAAATATACCAAATCAAATAAATCCAACACTTTAGTTCAATCTAAACCACACCAAACAAGTCTCACCATTATGAAAAAACTCAAGAACAATTCTAGGTCATCAATGAGTGGCTTAGAAACTCAAGAATGACAACTTCATTATCAAATAATCAAAAGAGAGCTTATGAAACCATTTCAAGCTCACTTGGATACCATACGTGCTTTCATCATTCAAATAACTTCATAACCATTTAAAACACAAACTAAAAGTGTAGAGACAATATCCTACCAACATATTTTGAAGCTAAGCATGATAGAAATATTTTCTAAGTTGAAAGATTTAAAGAAAAACTTACAAAACAACCTATTCCAAGCATTCTTTTTTGTTCCTCAACTTTTGTTGTCAACTCTTTTGTGTTTATTTTTGTGTAACTTATTAACCATAACCTAATGAAAATGAAAAAAACAATATGCACTCCCAATATGCCCTTGGACAAAATTTTGTATACATAAAATATATAGATATTATTTTGTTGTTTCAATAAAGTTAACTTTATCAACTTGTGTAAATGATCATTAAACCATTTAATGATTTTCAACAAGTCAATAAAGCAACTCAAGGCATCTCCAAAAATATCAAAACTTAAGAAATTTATATTTTTAATTAATTTAATTATTTAACAATTAAATAATTATTTAAATACAAATATTTTAAATATATGTATTATATTTACTTAAAAAATGTCCAAATACATATGCATTTATGATATATGTCAAATATCACAATATTTACTTTAAATATCCAAATATATATATACATTTATGATATATGTCAAATATCACAATTTGACATTTAATTAATGTGTATTTAATAAAATCTATCATTAAATATAAAAACACAATAATTAGGAAATGACCATTAGGTCCCTTCACATGTATTTTTCGTTTAACCTTTAAACGACTTATAAATAATCAGTATTATTCATAAACAATACCCTAGTGCTCTACGAGTATATTTCAATAGTGAGACTCTCTAGATTCAGGCATATCCGTCATGAAATTCAATTTCGTATCCATAATTTACCCATCCGTAAATTATAACGATCACGGATAAACTCGCTGAATCATACAAGTCGAGGTCATGACATATGTTTAATTCCTCCGTCACAGGTATCCAGATATATCCCAGAGATATAGATGTAAACATAAAATCTCTATAGGGACAATCCCATCAACGTCTCTATTAGCAATCTCTAAAAGAAAACTTAGAACTTACTTCTAAAGTGTACCACAAGCCAATGGTTTTTATCTGATTGCTAATCATATATGGACTACATATGCTCTGTATACAAAACTGACGGATCCTATCTCGACGCACATAGAACACTCTGAGGATCTGTCCAAACCCAATGAACAGGCGGAGGTCTGATCTGAATAGATTAGTGACGGACTGCCATCTAAGTGCGGAAGATGTCTCATGTGCCCCAGTGGTATCTCAAGTCGAAGAATAAAAAATATTACTTAACCCGGGAAGATTCTTATTAACGTTGGTGTACCATCTATTAAGAATCTTGGTTAGTCGTTCAGTGTTTATCCGCTATAAAGACTTACATGTCTATACGAGTCTCCAAGACTCATGGTTCATAGAGAAACCATTGGAATCATATATTCCAGAATACGACATGTATCGATCTTAATGGGTTTACTTTACTGACCAAGTAGTGTAAACTTTGACCAGGAACTGTTTAAGAATGACAACGTCATGATATAACTCAATATCAGTTGCGACGCTTTTACAATTGCATCATGACTAATCATTCTAAGGTCAATTACTTCTTTTACCATATAAAGAGATATATTATATTATAGAAACTGCTTATTTTATTCATAATAAAATGTTTGCAAGAGCATTTACAAGGAAATACAACGGAGAATTGGCACTCTGAGCACCAACCCCAACACATGGCATATATGATGCTACCCAAACAATAATCATAAGGTAGATTAGACATTGTAATCTTCTCATCCTCAATTTGTGGACACATTTTCTTTGAAAGATGTATACCATATCGAAAAGGTATATTAACTGTCTTACAGTTGCTGAAATTATACCTTTCTAAGATCTTATCTATGTATCTGGCTTGAGACAATCTAATTAGCTTCTTTTCTCTATCTCTATACAGTTTTATGCCCAAGACATAAGAAGCTTCACCTAGGTCTAATATAGAGAATTTTTTACAGAGATAATCGTTCACGCTTTGTATCATCCCAGCATCATTCCAATGATAAGGATGTCATCCACATATAGTACCAAAAACCATCATGCTCCCACTGGCTGTTTTATACAGACATGATTCTTCTATATTCTTGAGGAAATCAGACAATATAATAACCTCATCAATCGAAGATTTCAATTCCGTGAAGTTTTTTTAAGTCCATAAATGGACTTTTTAAGCTTACAAACCATACCCAAGTTTTGGTTGGATGTAAAACCCTCCTAATAATCCCTATAGATTTCTTCATCAAGAAATCCATTCAAGAATGATGTTTTGACATCCATCTTCCAAATCTCATAGTTATGGTAGACAATCATAGCCAATAAAATCGTAATAGACTTTAGTATCACCACTGGTGAAAATATTTTATCGTAGTCGATACCAGGTCGTTGTGTGTAACCTATTGCAACCGGTTGGGCTTTGAAAGTTTCAACCTTTCCATCAAGCCATCGCTTCCTCTTGTAAACCCATTTACATTTGACATGAATAATTCCTTCTTGAAGAGGAACCAAGTCCCATACATGATTTTGAATATATAGTCTAACTCTGATTTCATGGTTTCGTGCAATTTTACAGAATCGATGTCTAACATCGGTTCTTTATAATTCCTCGGGTCAGTCTATTTAGCAAAGAGCATATCAAGACCAATGTCATATATAAAAGATAAGCGTTCAAGAGGTCTTATAACCCTACTCGACCTACAAAGTGTGTGCATCGAAGATCCTTCACCTTCTTGAACCTCTAGAATTACAGCTTATCATTCTTTAATAAAAATTAAACTTCCAACAATAATTTATTTTATGTATCATAAATTAGAAATTCAGTTTCATCCTTAGTTCATGCATTTAATTCATGAATTTAGTTTTAGTAATTTTCAGGTTATGATAAGATTAACATGACTATAATACTAGTTTTAGCAAATCTCAGCACACGTATTTTAGGACTTCTAGCTTCTTTACAACTTTAGATCATATAGCTCAATATGTCAGTTGTGCATTCAGGATTCTATTATCATTATGTTGTTCATGTTTACATGTCATGTTATTCATGCTAGTTGTGTCCTATATTTCCAAAGCACGTTTCCATGTTAGTTATGTTAGATTACAAAATTTGATTTTCAACATTCAAGTTTATGATTTAAAATTTTCAGAATGATTTCATGACTTCTATTTTATATTTTAAAATGATTTTATAAGTTTATGCAAGAGTTTTTTTAACCACTAGTTTAGTGCCATCCCCCTCAGCTTTAGAGTCCTATGAATTCTCAGATAGTCTATGGGGGCACTGATCACCCTCAAAGGCTTAGCCGTTTAGTTACAGCACAGTTTCCACTTCTTACATAGTGGTAGGTCCTGCTAAGCAGTGTTTCAGATTCCCCAAGTCCATTATGCTGGTGTTTATTTTCAGCTTATGTGCATGATTTCGTGAAATAAAGTTTTATTTCCATGTTCATTAACTTTGGATCATGTTTATGATTTCATGCATAAATCCTATTTTTCAGTACAGGATTTTGTTTCAAATCATGTATATAACACATTTTTAGTAACTTTTCAGACTCTCATATTTACCTACATGTATATTTATATATTCAAGTTATGTCATATCATAGTTTCTATTATGCATGACATGTCTTTAGATATTCAGGTTGTCACCTATGTAATAACAGTATCGGTCATGTTTAGGTCATGTCAGCAATCAGATCAGATAGTTATGTCAACTTCAGGTTCGTGTATGAGATCAATTCATGTTCTTATGCTAGTTCCGCCATGTTTAGATTATTCACTAAGCATGCATAATAGTTTCAGATGTGTTTAGTTCATGCATAATCAGGTAGATATTCATAATAGTTTATACATCTTCTGTGTAGGTATTCAAGTTAGTGCATGCATGTTAAATCGAGCATTAAAGTCCATCTCATGTATATTTAGTTTAGGATGCAGATTCAGCTCATGCATGCATAATTCAAGAATTTAGGTTCAATGCATGCAATTTTCAAACAAGTAAGGTATGTTCAGCTTAGTATTTAGGCTTAGCACGTGCATGTTAATTAGCATTCATACCCAGCTCATACATTTATAGTTTAGATAGTCGAATGAAGCTCATGCACCTTGAATTAGATATTTAGACCAGTGCATGCATTTCAGTCTAGATATTCAGGTCAGTATCATGCATGTTCAGATTAGATATTCAGATTAGCTCATGCATATTTGATTTAGATGTTCATGTCTGTTCATAAATGTTCAATTTAGTTTTTAGGTTCAGATTATGTGCACCTCATATAGTCTCAAGTCAGGTCATGTAGACTTGGGACAGATCAGCGTATCAAGTTATGCCAGTCTTAAGTCATTTAGCCAGTCAACTTTTAGGAGTCAATTTTCAGTTCATATAGCTCAGAGTAGGATCCAGCATGTTCTGTTAGTTTCAGCCATGTTCATATGTTCTCCAATTCAGTCAGATAGTCAAGTTTTTAGATTTCAGTTATACCCTAGTCCCTAGTATCCATGTTATGTACAGTCTTCAGGTCATGTTTAGTTTCCAGCCAGAATAAGTTTCAGATTCTCATATCATGTCCTTAGTAATTTAGTTTATTGATTAGGTTCTTGTATTTTCAGATTTTCAGTCCTGTAATGTTCATTGTTTCCAGTATTCACTCACCAGGTGTTTCAAGAGACTTGACATACCCCACTTTCAATGTTTTACAAGTTAAAGGTCTATGCATGTTGAGGCAAGCTTTCGAGGATCTGAGGCCTAACGGCAGTCATTGCACAATAAAATCATCATAGTCGAACCCATTAGTTAATTCTATTCCAGTAGGGGCCATAAGGCCTTATGTTTAATTATGAATTCTTGTGCTAGTAGTTTATTAAATCATGTTTATGTAGGTATAACTTAAGCATTCAAGTTTATAATCATTATATGTAAAAGTAATATTCATGTAAGTTTTATGGTTTTTATACAGTTATCATGATCTTGTGTGCATAATAGACATGCATGTATTCAGTCGGTCAGTGAGTCCACTATGTATGTCAGGGTTCAGGGTGATGGCTAAGCCATTCTTCTGCCTATCACATGACTGGATTTCCTACTGTGTGACATCCTCCAACCCTAGTGCATTCATTAAAGAGTTAGATCGTATATGCACTGCTTTAGGATGTTTACTAGTAAGAGCAGCAGAATTATTAAGTTTTCACTTGAGAGATGTTTTATGCTTAGTTCACTTTTTCCTGAGAGTGTAGGAGTAAAATTACACCTCTGTTAACCTAAACATAATTCAACACTGCCTTTTTATCTAGGTTTCTTCCTCCGAGCGTTAGAGATGTAGAGGCTCAAGAGTTTGAGCAGTTAGTTCATGAGGAGTGATAAGTGCATAAAAAATATACTTTGAACATCACTTATTCGAGTCTAATGCTAAATATTTAGTTCTATATTTTATATTTTATTATATAATTTTTATCATTATATAATTTAGAGAGTGCTCAAAATTTAAGCTAATTTAATAATTTTCCTCTTTATTATTATAGGATTGGAAAGAAAATTAATGGCTTATTTAAGTTGTTTGATTAAAGTTTGTGGTTTTGGCAAGTCAAAGTTTAATTTAGGATGAGTCAAAAAAACGCAGGCACAATAATAGAAACTAAAATGGGAACCAAAAAAAGTAATGTAAAAGACAAACAATTAGGGGTGTGCACCGGTCGGTTCGGTCGGTTAATCCTTGATTTTTCAACCGAACCGAAAATTTTCGGTTAAGTAAATGTGTGTTGTCAATATGGTGTCATTAAACAGCAATTAACATGCTACACAACAATTCAACCAGAAATAAAATCTAGATCTACAAAAATATGCAAACCCTAAGAAAATATTAAAACAGAAAACCTGGAAATTGTGAATATGAATCCAAGTCGAGATAATCCTTTATCCTTAAGAACTTATTGGCCCCGTCACAGGTGCTTTACAGATTCGAAATTGGCCAATATTCTCCCATGATAACTTGGTTCCTTCTTGTCCAAAGAGCACGCTTTGACAAGTACTCGAACTGAGAATGTGGTGAAACTATCTCCAAAACAAATAAAGAAAACAAAAATGTCTCTGCAAAATTCGGATTTTCCCTTTTTTTTTTTGGTAATGAGTATAAAGCCTCCTTATATAGGACATGTAAGGATGTCAATAGGGCACCCTTTGGGGTGGGGTGCAACCCTCCAAAGGGTTGGACCCTTCACAAGCACCCAATCATTCAAAAGGACAAAAGTACCCTTAATGAATATTTAGAAGAATTTCCAACAATCCCCCACAATTCTTCACATATTCATGGAGACACTTGAGAGAGTTACCATGAACTAAAGCTGCATCGAAATAGGTAGCTTTCGCCTTGAACCTTTCCTAGTGAGTGATAATCGGATTTACTTGGCAAACCAGTGACCCATAGTCTTGAACTGTTCTGCCGTTGGTGTAAACTAAGACAATTGCCAACACACAGCTTTAATTCGACCATTTCCCGTTCTACGGTTGTGTTCATTTTGGCCCTGAATAACGGTCCGGGATTCATCAAGTACTTTAGGGTAACCCCCTTTAAAGATTCCCAAGAAAGCGGCCTCACTTCTTACTTGAAATAGGTGATCTACTATGAAGAGGTAATCTGTCTTTACCCCCATTAGAACTCATCTCCTAATATAGTGATCATTAAAAGCCTTAGCTTATCCTAACCAATGACAGACAGCACTCAGCGTCATTATCGAATGGGAAAGAGTACGAAACTCTTCAGTGCTTGTTTTGAATTGCACAAAGTTTCTGTTGTCCCTTTTAAACCTAGATATTGGGATCTCCAGTCAGCTAGGTTGGGTTTCCACAGTGAAAATTCTTAGATTATAGGCTTCAAGCCCATTCCCCTCGATGACTTCTCAATTTGCTCTCGAGGTAAACCTTTAGTTAGTGGATCCGCTAGGTTTTCCTTCGACTTAACATAATCGATCGTTATTATGCCACTTGAGAGCAGTTGACGTATGGTATTATGTCTCCGACATATATGTCGAGACTTACCATTATACATTGTATTCTGGGCTCTCCCACTAGCCGATTGGCTGTCACAATGTATGCTTATCGCTGGCACCGATTTGGGCCAACTAGGAATATCCTCCAGAAAGTTTCTAAGCCATTCTGCTTCTTCCACTGTTTTATCTAATACTATGAACTCTGATTCCATAGTAGACCGGGCAATACATGTTTGCCTCGAGGATTTTTATGACACGACTGCATTACCAAGTGTGAAAATAAATCCACTCGTGGATTTGGAATCCACCGTATCAGATATCCAGTTAGCATCGCTATATCCCTCTAGTACAGCAGGATATCTTTCGTAATGTAGCCCATATTTTGAAGTTTCTCTCAGATACCTCAAAACTCTTACTATGGCTTTCCAGTGGTTATGTCCTGGATTGCTCGTATATATCTGCTAAACCGATTCACAGCTTGAGCGATATCAGGTCGTGTGCAATTCGTGAGATACATCAGACTTCCGATGATTCTCGAGTACTCTAATTGCGATACGCTTGAACCAGTATTCTTTGATAGATGAAGAGTTGGGTCTACAGGGGTTCTAGCCACATTTAGATCCCCTTTGATATATTTATCAAGTATCTTCTCAATATAATGAGTCTGAGATCATATATATCCGTCTGATGTCCTAGAAATCTTAATTCCTATGATCACATCAGCTATTCCTATATCTTTCATATCAAATCTGCTGGATAACACGTTTTTGGTAGACTGAATCATATCATGATTACTACCAATTATCAGCATATCGTCTATATAGAGACACACAATGACATGTCCTTTTTGAGTTGATTTGGTGTACACACACTTATCACACTCATTGGTTTTGAAACCACTTGACAACATTTCCTTGTCAAATTTCTCATGCCATTGTTTCGGTGCTTGTTTTAATCCATACAAGGATTTCACAAGTTTGCACACTTTCTGTTCTTGTCCAGGAACACTAAACCCTTCTGGTTGTTCCATGTAAATTTCTTCATCCAATTCACCATTCAAGAATGCCGTCTTCACATCCAATTGATGTATTTCAAGACCAAATATAGCTGTTATGGCTATGAGAATTCTTATCGATGTGATACGAGTCACTGGTGAGTAGGTATCAAAGTAATCAAGGCCTTTCTTTTGTCTATAACCTTTTATGACAAGTTTCGCCTTATACTTATCTATTGATCCATCCATTTTCATCTTCCTTTTGAATATCCATTTGTAGCCCAGTGGCTTACAACCTGGTGGAAGATCAACCAACTCCCAAGTATGGTTCTGTAGGATTGAATCAATCTCACTGTTAATAGCCTCTTTCCAAAGAGGTGCCTCGGGAGAAGACATAGCTTCTTTATAGCTTTGAGGCTCATTTTCTAACAAGTATGTCAGAAAATTGGGACCAAACGACTTAGACGTTCTAGCTCTTTTGCTACGTCTAGGCTCGATTGTCTCAGTATTTACACGTTGATCTGATTCTTGGTCAACCAGATCACTGTCCTTGACATTATCAACTGTTCTTTTGAGAGACTATGTTCTCTATCTTTCCTTACAAGGAAACGTCTCTTCAAAAAATGTCGCATTCCTTGACTCAATTATCATGTTCGGATTGATGTCAGGAATCTCCAACTTGTGTACCAAGAATCGATACGCACTACTGTTATGAGCATATCCAATGAATATACAATCAACAATTTTGGGAGGAACCATTACTTAAGAAAGACACCCCCACACTTTTAGGTATTTGTAGGAAGGTACGAAACCTTTCCACAACTCATATGGTGTCTTTTCCAACCTTCTGTGAGGAAGCTTGTTTAGAACGTAGTTCGTGGAGAGCAAGACTTCCCCCCACAAGTTCTGGGGTAAACCCAAACTCGTCAATATGGCGTTCATCATTTCCTTCAACGTTCGGTTTTTACATTCTGTAATTCCGTTCTGTTGAGGAGAATAAGGAGCAGTGGTTTCGTGAATAATTTCGTGCACTAAACAATATTCACCGAATGGTGAAACGTATTCACTGCCTCTATCACTCCAAATTCTTTTGATTTTCTTGCCAAGTTGGTTTTTAACATTCGTTCTTATAGTGTACGAAGCTCTCAATTGCTTCAGCTTTGCTTCTCAGCAAGTACACATAATAGAATCTTTTGCTGTCATCGATAAAAGTGACAAAGTACTTTTTACCGCCTCTTTTTTGCATAATGTTCATGTCACATACATTGGTATGTACAAGTTCTAGCGGTTTAGAACTGTGTTCCATAGAATGAAATGATGTTCTATACATTTTTACTTCACCACATGCTTCACACTTATGTTGCCTATCAATTACAAATTTCGGTATAAGGTCCATATTAATTAATTTACGCATGGTATCATAATTAACATGTCCTAACCTCTCATGCCATATATTTTGTGACAGAATAATATAAGCAGACGAACTAGCTTTATTAATAGCACGATTAACAGTCATTACATTTATCTTGAAAAGGCCCCAGTTAGGTATCATTTTCATACATACATATCATTCTTAGTCAATACAAACTTATCAGAAACAAACACTAGCTTAAAAACCAGCCTTACTAAGAAGAGAGCCCGAGACCAAGTTTATCCGAATATATGGAACGTGCAGTACATTTTTCAATGTTAGCTCCTTTCCCCGGATGTCATCTTCAGAACCGCTGTGTCTTGTCCAACCACCTGATAGGTAGACGAGTTTCCCATTGTCAGATGATCGCCGCCATCGACCTTCTGGTCATGGAAAACATTTTTTTAATACTGTCTGCATCAGATATGAGAGTAGCCCCAGTGTCTGCCCCCACCATTCTCTCGAAATTCCCAACTCTGTTGGCTTCGTTGACTACTCACTACTGATAGTGTTAGACAATTATGACCCATAGCGTCACTGTTTGTAAAAGACATTGTGTTTTGTACAAAATTGACTATGTAATATTGAAATGCCTTTTATCATTTCGTAATTTATTTACTATGATATATAAATGGTAAAAGTCCATATGATTAGTTCCGGATTGAGATGATATGAGACAGTATCAATCCATAAAGGTTTAATCATTAAATATCCCTAGTCGTAGTATTATCGAGACTGGACATCGATAATGCGGAATAGACTAGTATTGCACTTGTGCGCGTTGTGAGGGCATAACGGCACAGTTCTCATATGTTTAAGTATAGGATACTTATGCAAGTGCGATAGGAGGTTGTGTTTTACCGATGGTACGGAAAACAGCTTCGCTCTGGATAGACCCCGCGGAATCCCATTGGTAGTATGTATATGTGTCTATGGGAGTCCGCGTCAGGGTAGATGTATTTGGTCTTAACCTGAGACTTACATCATCGCTAATACTTGCGACAATCGGTAAACTTTGGTTTTGGTCGTCCAGGGCTTTAACAGGTTCTGTGTACGCCTCTATTGGGTTTATCGAGAATCGTAGTGTATTGGATGTGATGTCAAGACGGAAGTGTCACTCCCAGACATATGGAGATGATGATCACGCAGGGATTCATAACTCGTTCTCTATTGTGTTGCAACCATCGGGATAATGTGACAAGGTCATGATTATCCGATTCAAAGAGACTAGTTGTTTGATATCCGATATGTGCTTCGTACGGGGCAGACACTATTCCAGCCCCAGGCCTAGCACGTGACATCTGATACTGGATCGAAATACGAGATACTAGGTATTCTACGTCTGACATAGATTATATATTCCAGTAAGAATATTTCTGGAGAATTGGGTAGGCACGGTGCTTTGCTAGAAGCCAACCATGTCTTGTAAATCGGTAAGCACGTAGTACGAGGTACTCGCTTTATCGGATAGTCCGATAACCGGATTTACTGCCAACATATCCAGAGATCTCTTGGGTCGCTTCCCAAGGATTCACCGATGACAGTTGACTTAAATTGGAATTAATCTGGGATTAATTAAGAGAGAGAAAATTAATCTGGGATTAATATGGGCTTTATTTAATCTGGGATTAAAAGTGTAAGTGGCGAAAGAACGCGATTAATTTGGAATTAATCGGTAAAATAAATTTAATAGTTAAATTTGATTTTTCTATTTAATTTATTCAAACGGCTAAAATAATATATCGGATATATATAAATGGATTGGATTTCATTACGAGATTAAAGTCGGACTTTAATGCGAACGAACGAATTAATTTAGAATTATTCGTGAACGACGTTCGATATATATTTGCGAGGCATCGTTATTTAATTAAATTGGATTTAATTATTTAGCGACGAAGGATCGTTTAATTGGATTAAACGGAACCGAGCCGCGGCAAATGCCCGTAGAGATATTTGAATTTCGGATTCAAATATTTGGAGCCAAAAGTGTGGTAGGTGTTCCCACCACACAACCACCTTGTTTTGCCTTTATGTAAACCACTTACCAATCTCTACCTTGTTTGGGTAAAAGGTGAAATGGTTTCACCTTTTGGTAAATAACAAAAAGGCATTTTCATTGTTGGTAACACTTGACACAAACCAAATCAAAAAAAAAAACCCTAAAGAGCTTGCTTGGCCGAATTTCATCCTCTCCTCTCCTCTTTGATTTGTTTTTCAAATCAACAAAAGCTAGCACTTTGGAAGTGAACAAAGGTGATAGGGAAACTCCTCAATAGCTTGGAATCATCTTAAAGCTTGGATTCATCCTAAACTTGGATCTTGGAGATCTTGGATCTCAAAAATTTTAAAGCTCTACATCTCATTGTAAGTATATTTCGCACCTTATAATGATCAACTCTTTTATTATGCATGCTTATTAGATCCTTATAATGTTCTAGGAACACTAACAATGGTATCAGAGCCTAATTTAAGCATGATAATTTTAGGGTTCTTGAACCTAAAATTTGGGGCTTTTTGATTTTGAGCATGATTTTTTGAAATTGATGCTTTGAGTATGTTTACAACATGATAACTTAGAGTTATGCATGATTAGATTTCAAATAAATCAAAAGCAACAAAAATAAAAAATGTTAGGGTGGCCGAATACACCTATGCAGTGCACTGCAGTTTTTTGTTTTTTGTAACATGAAATAATGTGTTTGGATGCATGTTTAAATGATGATAGTTGGTTTAATATGATTAGAATCAATGTCTATAATGTTCATGTTAAAATCAAAGTGCATGTTGAGCATGAAATGATGATCTTAGGCTTCAAATGTCTCAAGCATGCAATGATGTGTTTTTGCTTTGATTTTATGTTAAGCATGAATTATTAGTTTAAGCATGATTAATTAAGTTAATTAATATTTTGGAAATATTGAGTTTAATTAATTAATTATGGCTAATACACTTTAATTAAAATAATTGTGATATTTGGAATATTATAATATGTAAAATATGCCTTTAAAATTGAATTGGGCTAAAAGTGTGTATTTGGGCCTAATGGGCTTGGTTTGACCAAGTTTGGTTTTGGACTTTTGGATTGGATCCAATTGGGCCCAAAACCAATTCCATGAAGTCCAAATACATCACTTGACCCTTTAAAGTATTTGATTGGGCCTAATGGGCCTAAATTGATTTGATGGCAATAGGGTGATTCCTATTGGGCCTTGGCATTTTGGGTTTGATCCATTATGGCCAAAGCCCATGCCTGAATCAATTAAAAGCCCATTGGACTTTAATTAAAAGACATTGGATGTTATTGGCCTTTGAGACCCATCAAGATTGGATTTGGAATCCAAGTCTTTAAGGCAACTATGTAAGTGTAAATATTTAATTTGGAATTAAATAAGAATTAGTATTGAATACAAATAAATTGGATTTAAGTTGTAGTTCGATATAATTCAAGAATACGTACTCAAAAGTATTTATTCTCAAACGAGTTGGACTCGCGCAAATCAAATCATTGTTTGAACATTGGATGGTCATTAATCAAAGATTAATTAATTGGATTAGATTGATTGTAATAACATGTTTTGATTGAATACATAAATGTGATATGAATAACGTATATCGGATGGATATTAGAAGGGCAAGGGCAATTTTGGAAATTGTAATAAGTTTAGAATTTATTAAATTGGACCTGCGTGTCCAGCCTTTAATCTCTTTACTCCTTGTAATTCTCTTCTCACCTATTCCCCTCTATGTATATGAGGTTTCTTTATTGTATTTTGTAAAAGGGTAGGAGTTAGAATAGTTCTAGTCGGGGAGAGGAAAGGGAGTGATTTGTTTTAGGAACAATCTGTTTAAATATCCATCCGCATATCGTTATTAATTTACTTTTGCGCCTTATGATGTTTTAGAAGCATGCTTAAGGGTGTATGATGAGACCTAATCAAAGATAATAAATTGGATACCAATTTACGGGAAAAACCCTCAAAAACATATTAAGCGTTTTTTCTTCCGTTGAGTGATTCTTACTCAAGATCCAAAGTTGGCATTGGCTTGTTGGCCAAAGTCAAGGCCTTTGTCAATGCGGATGTGTTTGAATCATGAAGGTTTTGTTACATATCGGTGTCTTGTCCAAGTTGTGATTTGTTGGCCAAAGTCAAGATCACTTCTTGTCCATCGACATTGATTACGAAACTTTCCATGTCAATGGGTCCCGCTTAACTGGAATCATTAAGCTTGTTGTGCCAAAGCCAAGGCTTAGTTGATTCAGAGGAAAAAGGTTAGGAAAATGTTTGACATATTGACATATATAAAGTATATGTTTCGGACTTGGATGTCCACCTACCGGATCTAGGAATTGGATGAGATCCAATTGATCTTCGAGATCTACCTAGTTAAGTTTCATACAGCTTGTTGGCCAAAGTCAAGGTTGTATGTTATTTAACGGGATCCTAGCCCACTAGGAAACTAGGTTTCCCGATTACTCGACAGAGGGTTAGAGGCTCGCTGAAAAATAGTGGGAGGCTAGTATTGAATTTGCAATTTCATTCAGATACTTAGCTTTACGCGCTTTCAAATAATTTCGTCAATATTACTTTATTAGTTGGACTAATATATTGTTATTTTTCTATGTAACAGTTAGACTGTACCCATTATCGTTGACTAGATAGTTAGACTATCGTAGATCAAGATGACTGGCAAAGGAAATGTCCGCGATATTATCATGGGAGATAATGTCTTCAAGGGCACAAATTTTGCAGATTGGGAAATGAACCTTAGGATTGTCCTAGGTTCAGAGAGGCTGTTGTATACTACACAAAGACCTCTTGGGCCAAAACCCGGACCGACTGAGACACTTGAGCTGGAGCTTTGGAAGACTCACAGCGATGATTGTGACACAACTCAGTCAATTATGCTTGCTTCGATGACTCAGCACTTTCGCAGACAAAATAGGGACTTGGATCCTTATAATATGTTGGCAAGGTTGCAAGATCTGCATCGCTCTAACAAGAGGATGCAGAGGTACGAGTTAGTCAAGAAGCTCTTTCGCTCACGCATGACAGATGGCATGTCCGTTGAGTCCCACGTGGCTCAGATGGTCGCCGACATCGATGAGCTGGCCAACATGGGGATTGTCTTTGAGGCAGAGATTACTGTGGACATGGTCCTGCAATCCCTCCCCGATACTTGGAGACAGTTCATCATAAATTATAATTTGATGAACACCAGTGATACTCTTGGAGAGTTACTGTCAACTCTCAAGGAGGCTGAAAAGGAGTTTCAAAAGGGCAACAAGCGCGAGGCGCACTTTGCATCGACATCTCATGGACCTAGGGCTGGGCCCAAGGCAACTGGAGGTGTGCGAAAGAAGAAGCATATGCAAAAGGGCAAGGCCAAAAAGTCAAAGGCTTCTGGGAAGCCAAAGGACAAATCTCAAGATGTTTGCCTACAGTGCGGCAAGCGGGGTCACTGGAAGCGTGACTGCCGCGAGTACAAGGCGCTTCAGAAGGAGATAAAGGCGGGCAAGGCACCGGCCTCAGGTATGTTTGTTATTGAGATAAACATGGCTACTTCTAGTTTAAAAATTGGATTTTTGATTCTGGTTGTGGTACTCATATATGTACTGATGCGCAGGATCTGCAGATTAGCAGGAGACTGGCTTCAGGAGAGATTGATCTGCGTGTTGGAAACGGGAACCTGTTGCTGTTTTGGCCGTGGGCACTTTTGTTTTAGAACTGCCTTCGGGACATGTACTTAAACTATCAGACTGTTATTATGTGTCTAGTTTGACTAGGAATATTATCTCTGTATCTTGTTTGACCCAATGCGGGTACACTTTTGTATTCCGAAACACTGGGTGTTTTGTTTATAAAGATGATTTTGAGATATGTTCAGCTGATGCTAATAATGGTCTTTATATTTTGAATATAAATCAATCTCAAACATATAATGTAACAAACAAAAGGCTCAAACTAAGTAACAAAGATGAGACTTACATGTGGCATTGTCGTCTGGGACACATTAACAAGACTCGCATATCCACACTTTCGAAGAGTGGGTACTTGGACGGATTTGATCCAAATTCATATGACGTCTGCGAATCTTGCTTATTAGGCAAAATGCCTAAATCACCTTTTAGCGGTAAAGGTGTACGCGCCACCGAACTGTTAGCCCTCGTTCATAGTGACGTTTGTGGGCCCATGTCTAGCCAGGCTAGAGGTGGATTCGAATACTTCGTAACCTTTACGGATGATGCATCGCGTTATGGTTATGTGTATCTTATGAGACACAAGTCGGAAACTTTTGAGAAATTCAAAGAGTTTCGACACGAAGTTGAAAAACAGACCGGCAAGAGTATAAAGACATTACGGTCAGACCGTGGTGGCGAGTACTTGAGCAATGAGTTTCTAGATTACTTGAAAGAATATGGTATTCTTTCACAGTGGACTCCTCCTGGAACACCGCAATTAAACGGTGTATCCGAACGGAGAAACCGAACTCTGTTGGACATGGTAAGGTCTATGATGAGTCGCACTGAGCTACCTATTTCCTTCTGGGGATATGCATTAAACAGTGCAGTTCTTATTTTGAATAAGGTTCCGTCAAAGTCTGTAACAACAGACACCATATGAGATATGGACAGGAAAGAAATCGGGTTTCTCATTCCTAAAGATTTGGGGATGCTGGGCATACGTCAAACGTTTGGAAGGTACCAAACTTGAACCCAAATCGGATAAATGCCTATTCGTAGGATATCCTAGGGAAACCAAAGGATATTACTTCTATCACACCACGAGAGAACAAAGTATTTGTTGCTCTACATGCGGTTTTCCTTGAGAAGGAATTCCTAAATACAGTGGTAAGTGGGAGGAAGTAGAACTCGATGAAAATCGGAGTGATACTGTTCCTTGCATAGAATCCTCAACGGAACAAGAACAGTCCATCCGGGATGAGACTGTACCACAATCTTCTATTACACAAGGACCGCGTAGGTCGGAGAGAGTCAGGAACCAACCTGAGAGGTATGGGTTTTTGATCTCGCCTCATGTAGATATTAATCTCATTGAGGAAGATGAACCGGCTACGTATAAGGAAGCGATACAAGATATCGATTCCACTTTATGGCAAGAGGCCATGAAGTCCGAAATGGATTCCATGTACACCAACCAAGTTTGGACACTGGTTGATGCACCAGAAGCCGTAAAGCCTATTGGATGCAAATGGATCTTCAAGAAGAAGACCGACATGGAAGGCAACGTACAAACGTACAAAGCTAGGCTTGTAGCGAAGGGTTTCGTCAACGACATGGTGTCGATTATGTTGGATAATATGACCCATAGCGTCACTATTGCACAGATCATTGTGTTGTTGTAGCAAATTAACTATGTAATAAGGAAATTGCACTCTCATCATTTGTGATTAGATCACCATAGATATATAAATGAAGAGAGGGTCCCTATGATTAGTTCGGATGAGATGATATGAGACAGTATCAGTCCACGAAGGATTAATCATTAAATATCCCTAGCCGTAGTATTATCGAGACTGGACATCGATAATGCGGAATAGGCTAGTATTGCACTTGTGTGCGTTGTGAGGGCACAACTGCATAGTTCTCATATATTTAAGTATTGGATACTTATGCAAGTGCGATAGGAGGTCGTGTTTCACCGATGGTACGGGAAACAGCTTCGCTCTGGATAGACCCCTCGGAATCCCATTGGTATTATGACTATGTGTCTATGGGAGGCCGAAATCAAGGTAGGTGTGTATAGTCTTAACCTGAGACTTGCATCGCTGATACTTACGATAATCGATAAACTTTGGTCTTGGTGTAGGGGGCTTTGACCGGTTCTGTGTACACCACTTCTGGGTTTATCAGAGAGTCGTAGAGTATTGGGTGTGATGTCAAGACGGAAGTGTCACTTCAGTCATATTGGAGATGATGTCACGCAGGATACGGTACTAGTGCTCTTGAGTGTTGCGCAACCAATCGGGATATTGTGACCAGGTCATGTATATCCGATTAAGAGACTATGTTACCAGACATCCGATATGTGCTTCGGATGGGGCAGACACTTATCCAGCCCCAGCCCTAGCACGTGATTATCCGATACTGGACCGATACACACAATACTTATATACTACGCTTGATACAGATCTATATATTCCTATAAGAATATTTCTGGAGAAATTGGGTAGGCATGGCGCTTTGCTAGAAGCCAACCTTGTCTTGTAAATCGGTATAAATGTAGTACGAGGTACTTACGTGTTCGGATAGTCTGACGACCGTATTTACTTACTGCAACATATCCGGAGATCTCATGGGTCGCTTCCTGAAGATTCACCGATGATGTATGACTCGCACTTTAATTAATCTGGGATTAATTAGAAGAGAGAGAAAATTAATCTGGGATTAATTCGATGATAGAGAAAATTAATCTGGGATTAATTACGGAGATATTTTATCTGGGATAAAATATTAATTAAAGAGAGAGACGATTAATTTAGAATTAATCGATAAAATAATATATCTGATATATTATATGAATTGGATTCGACGCAGAATTAAAATTGGATTTTAATTCGGGCGAACGAATCAATTTAGAATTAATTCGTTAGCGACGTGAATAGTGATTTCGCTAGGCGTAATCATTTAATTACGACGCGACGAAAATTCGTTAATTTGGAATTAGCGAACCCGAGCCCGAGTGTGATTGCGAGCGCATTCGTATTTTGAATCCGAGCGCGGCACGCAAGTCATATCAAGCGTCAAATCACTAGTCGCATCAATCGTCAAATCACTTGTCACTTTGAGTGATGTGATATGACATGTCACTTTATTAAAGGTGATGTGATGTGAATAGTGATGTGAAGTGATTGAAAAGCACTTTATGCTTTTTGACTTTTGCTTTTTGAAAAGTAAAAGGAATCTTCTTTTTTTTAATAGAAATGAAAAGTGGTAAAAGGTGTTATTATTATTAATTTTGGAAATTAAAAATTATAAAAACCTAATTACACTTTTTCTATCTCTCTCTCCCTTTACGTTTTTTTCATCTCCCTCTTTTTCCCTCCTTCTTCCACTCACGGCTTTGAGCCGATTTCTTCCCAAATTTTTGGCCTATGGCCGAATCTATGAGATACAAGGAAGAACATTTGGTGCTAGCACACACCTTGGGTTTTACATAGGTGATAGGGAAACGAATTTGTGAGCTTGGAATCTCAAAGCTTGGAGCTTTCATGGTGTTCATCAATGGCCGAATTTTGGAGACACAAAGAGGACCAAAACCGAGCCATCCACTGCCTTTGGGAGACATTACCGAGCCATCTTGGAGGAGGAAAAAGCTTGTGTTCTTTGAAGCATCCAAACCATTCAATGTGAGTTATGTTTCCGCCTTACTCCTTTGATGTTTTCATGCGTTTTTATGCTTGTTTTGGATGATTCTTGGGACCTAATTAGGAACTCAACAGATTACGACGAAACTTTCTCACCCGTTGCCATGTTAAATCCATTCGGATAATGCTTGCTATTGCTGCATATTTCGATTATGAGATATGGCAGATGGACGTTAAAACCGCTTTCCTTAACGGAAACCTTTTGGAGGATGTTTATATGCAACAGCCTGACGGTTTTATCGTGCCTAAACTTGCAAACAAGGTTTGTAAGTTAAATCGGTCCATTTATGGACTGAAGCAAGCATCGCGGTCATGGAACCAACGTTTTGATGAGATCATAAAAGAATATGATTTCATTCAAAACGAGGATGATCCTTGTGTATATAAGAAGGTTAGTGGGAGCGCACTGACATTCATTGTCCTTTATGTTGACGATGTATTGCTTATGGGCAATGACATTCCCATGTTAACATCGGTGAAAGCTTGGCTTTCATTAAAATTCTCCATGAAAGATCTGGGAGAAGCAGCCTTTATTCTAGGAATAAAGATCTACAGGGATAGATCTAGAAAGCTGCTTGGACTCTCTCAGAGTACGTACATTGACAAAGTGTTGAAAAGATTCAACATGGATCAGTCCAAGAGGGGACTGTTGCCAGTGTCACATGGCATCTCTCTATCTAAGGACATGTGTCCTAAAACTCAAGATGAGAGAAATAGCATGAGTCGGATACCGTTCGCCTCGGCAGTCGGATCGATCATGTATGCCATGATATGTACTCGACCTGATGTCTCGTATGCTTTGAGCATGTGTAGTCGCTATCAGGCCGATCCAGGTGATGGTCACTGGATGGCAGTTAAGAACATCCTTAAGTATCTTAGACGAACTAAGGATGCCTTCTTGATTTATGAAGATGGAGAACTTGAGGTACTGGGTATACCGATGCAAGTTTCCAAACCGATAAAATGACTCTAAGTCGCAATCCGGGTACATATTTGTTTTAACAACGGACAGTAAGCTGGAAATCTTCCAAGCAAGAGACTGTTGCCGATTCAACAACAAAGCGGAGTATATTGCTGCATCTGAAGCAGCAAAAGAGGCAGTTTGGATCCGTAAATTCCTAATTGGATTAGGAGTAGTTCCGTTAGCAGCTGAGCCCGTTCCATTATTGTGTGACATAACGGGGCTATAGCGCAGGCTAAGGAACCACGGTCTCATCAACGATCCAAGCATGTTCTTCGACGTTTCCATCTGATTCGTGAGATCATACATCGTGGCGATGTGAAGATCGAGAAGGTCGCATCAGATGACAACATTGCAGACCCGCTGACGAAAGCTATTTCACAGCAAAAGTTTGAGAAGCACATACATAGTTCAGGTGTTAGATGCTTGAGTGACTGGCTATAGGCCAAGTGGGAGATTGTTAGACAATTATGACCCATAGCGTCACTGTTTTGTAAAAGACATTGTGTTTTGTACAAAATTGACTATGTAATATTGAAATTGCCTTTTATCATTTCGTAATTTATTTACTATGATATATAAATGGTAAAAGTCCATATGATTAGTTCCGGATTGAGATGATATGAGACAGTATCAATCCATAAAGGTTTAATCATTAAATATCCCTAGTCGTAGTATTATCGAGATTGGACATCGATAATGCGGAATAGACTAGTATTGCACTTGTGCGCGTTGTGAGGGCATAACGGCACAGTTCTCATATGTTTAAGTATAGGATACTTATGCAAGTGCAATAGGAGGTTGTGGTTTACCGATGGTACGGAAACAGCTTCGCTCTGGATAGACCCCGCGAATCTCATTGGTAGTATGTATAGTGTCTATGGGAGTCCGCGTCAGGTAGATGTATTTTTGGTCTAACCTGAGACTTACATCGCTAATACTTGCGACAATCGGTAAACTTTGGTTTTGGTCGTCCAGGACTTTAACAGGTTCTGTGTACGCCTCTATTGGGTTTATCGAGAATCGTAGTGTATTGGATGTGATGTCAAGACGGAAGTGTCACTCCAGACATATGGAGATGATGATCACGCAGGGATTCATAACTCGTTCTCTATTGTGTTGCAACCATCGGGATAATGTGACAAGGTCATGATTATCCGATTCAAAGAGACTAGTTGTTTGATATCCGATATGTGCTTCGTACGAGGCAGACACTATTCCAGCCCTAGGCCTAGCACGTGACATCTGATACTGGATCGAAATACGAGATACTAGGTATTCTATCGTCTGACATAGATTATTATTCCAGTAAGAATATTTCTGGAGAATTGGGTAGGCACGGTGCTTTGCTAGAAGCCAACCATGTCTTGTAAATCGGTAAGCACGTAGTACGAGGTACTCGCTTTATCGATAGTCCAATAACCGGATTTACTACCAACATATCCAGAGATCTCTTGGGTCGCTTCCCAAGGATTCACCGATGACTGTTGACTTAAATTGGAATTAATCTGGGATTATTAAGAGAGAGAAAATTAATCTGGGATTAATATGAGCTTTATTTAATCTGGGATTAAAAGTGTAAAGTGGCGAAAGAACGCGATTATTTGGAATTAATCGGTAAAATAAATTTAACAGTTAAATTTGATTTTTCTATTTAATTTATTCAAACGGGCTAAAAATAATATATCGGATATATTGAAATGGATTGGATTTCATTACGAGATTAAAGTCGGACTTTAATGGCGAACGAACGAATTGATTTAGAATTAATTCATGAACGACGTTCGATATATATTTGCGAGACAATCGTTATTTAATTATATTGGATTTAATTATTTAACGACGAAGGATCGTTTAATTGGATTAAACGGAACCGAGCCGCGGCAAATACCCGTAGAGATATTTGAATTTCGGATTCAAATATTTGGAGCCAAAAGTGTGGTAGGTGTTCCCACCACACAACCCTTGTTTTGCCTTTATGTAAACCACTTACCAATCTCTACCTTTTATTGGGTAAAAGGTGAAATGGTTTTCACCTTTTGGTAAATAACAAAAAGGGATTTTCATTGTTGGTAACACTTGACACAAACCAAAACACAAAAAACCCTAAAGTGCTTGGCTTGGCCGAATTCATCCTCCTCCTCCTCTCTTTGATTTGTTTTTCAAATCAATAAAAGCTAGCACTTTGGAAGTGAACAAAGGTGATAGGGAAACTCCTCAATAGCTTGGAATCATCTTAAAGCTTGGATTCATCCTAAAGCTTGGATCTTGGAGATCTTGGATCTCAAAATTTTAAAAGCTCTACATCTCATTGTAAGTATATTCTGCGCCTTATATGATCACTCTTTTTATTATGCATGCTTATTAGATCCTTATAATGTTCTAGGAACACTAAGAAATAGTTCCATCTCTGAGATATCATCAGTCAGCTGCTCGCCTTCAGTGACATGGGCCTCATTTTTCTTTTTCTTACCCTTGTCCTGAGACTTCTTGTTTCTGTAGTCCTTTGAAATGTGACCGCTCTTTCCACAGTTGTAGCATTTCCCCTTGAACTTCTTGTTCGAAGAATTAGCTACACTGTTCTTTCTTTTCTTGCTACCCTTCACACCCTCAATGATGTTGGCCTTAGACTCCATAGTCTTGTAGCTGGCCTTCTCGGACATCATGTTGTCCTCCTCGATTCTCAATTGAACACTGAGGTCTTGAAGGCTCATCTACTTCTTTTTGTATTTCAGATAGCTCCTGAAGTCCTTCCATGATGGAGGTAACTTTTCAATTATGGCGGCAACTTGAAAACATCTCACAGAGTTTCATTCCCTCATCCAGTATTTCATGAATGATCAACTGCAGTTCACCCAACTGAGACATCACCGTCCTTGAATCTATCATCTATAGTCCAGGAACCTACCCACGATAAATTTCTTTTGTCCGACATCATCAGTTTTGTACTTCTTCTTGAGAGATTCCTAGAAAATCTTCACAGAAGTCATGCCTTGGTACACATTGTACAGGGTATTGTCAAGACCACCCAAAAGGTAGTTCTTGCATAAGAAGTCTCCAGACAACCATGTCTGTTCTCGCTCTTCCTTGGCCATTTCTGATTCACCCTCCACATGACCCGGAGGATCTTTGAGGAATTTAGCCAACTGGAGAGTGTCAGGTAGAACAGCATTTTACTCTGCCACTGTTTGAAATTTGCCCCACAAATTTCTCCAGCTTTTCTCCATGAGAGACCGGTACTGTGATGTTTCCGCTAGCCATTTGTAACTGGAAATTCAACAATTAGTCTACGAAAGAAAAATTGCACAACGATCAACGAATGATCTTGTTCAAAGTGATATACTAGGTTGTCACTTGTTGTTCTATTGGATGAAAGTTCTAATAAACACAATCCTTGAATTTCAACTAAAGATACTTTAGGGAAAGTGAATGAACGAATATTCTTCAAACACTTTTTCCAATAGGATCCTTTAGCAATTCAAGACCCAGACTTACACTTTTCCAATAGCACAATTAATACGATAAGTGTAGATATATATGTCAATCAAGATTGGATGGAATTACTTGTGCAAAATCACACTTTAAATTCTCAACCAACTATGCAACACACGATCAATTTCAACTTTATCACTATGTGTATGCTTGTGATAATTGAACAACCTAATATAAACTTCAATCTATACTACCAAGATTAATGTGTTACAGTATATGATTCACCAAGTTAATATTAATTTAAGTTTGAAGTTTTCTAAAAATTACAGGACTATTTCGTTAGTGTCGCGTTCGTATCTACGTTCGAACGAGACTGTCCAGTGTGTGCATGTTCGTGTTGCGTTTGATAACGCGTTCGAACGAAGTGTTTCCAGAGAGTTCACGTTCGAGTAGCGTTTGATAACGCGTTCGAACGAAATGATTCCAGAGAGTTTGCGTTCGAGTTGCGTTTAGGACACATTCGAACGTTTTTTAGGCAGAAGGCTTGCATTCGAGTTGCGTTTGAAGACGCGTTCGAACGTTCTTACGAATTTTCAGATTTTATGCCTTCGCGTTCATCGGGCGTTCGAACGCCTTACGGGTTTACATGCACAGTTCGTATTTTTCCAGAAAATATTCTACCCTAGCATGCGAATTTACAGTCTAACAATACTAGAATGCAATAAGTTCTTAAGATTGTTGTCAATATGGTGTCATTAAACAGCAATTAACATGCTACACAACAATTCAACCAGAAATAAAATCTAGATCTACAAAAACATGCAAACCCTAAGAAAATCTTAAAATAGAAAACCTGAAAATGTGAATATGAATCCAAGTCGAGATAATCCTCTGTCCTTAAGAACTTATTGGCCCCGTCACAGGTGCTTTACGGATTCGCAATTGGCCAACGTTCTTCCAGGATAACTTGGTTCCTTCTTATCCAAAGAGCACTCTTTGACAAGTATTCGAACTGAGAATGTGGTGAAACTCTCTCCAAAACAAATAAAGAAAACAAAAATGTCTCTGCAAAATTCGGATTTTCCCTTTTTTTTGTAATGAATATAATGCCTCCTTATATAGGACATGTAAGGATGTCAATAGGGCACCCTTTGGGGCGGGGTGCAACCCTCCAAAGGGTTGGACCCTTCACAAGCACCCAATCATTCAAAATGACAAAAGTACCCTTAATGAATATTTAGAAGAATTTCCAACAATGTGTAACCGATTTAACCATATTATGACACATAACCATTAACCAATTTAACCATTATATTTTGGCCAGTTTTGGTTAATTTGGTTGTTAACCAGTCCAAAAAATATAAATTCATCAACTCAACATTCAACAAAGTAATTTAACACAAATATAAATTCATATTAGTCAAATTTAATATTTAACCCAATATTATGAAATTTTGGGTTTCTTAATACCAATAATTTAATAATTTTTTGTTTTAATAATTTATCTAACAATAGGTTTATGAAATTTTTTTATTTACTTATTTAGTATTTTGAAGCGTGTATATATTTGATTTATCTGTCTGTTCGGTTATACGAATCTCATAACCGTATCCGAACCAAATAAATGAAAAAGTTAAAAATTTTAACCGTAAAAACTGATTTAATCACAATAATCGACCCGTTATAAAAAATGAATCGGAACAGTTCGGTTAATCGGTTAAAATCGATTAATGTACACTCCTACAAATAATTAGTGGGCCCATGTGAATTAAAGGCAAAGGAGAAAGTAGTTAAATGGGTTGGTTTTGTCAAGTTGCTTTATTATTAAAGAAAGTAAATCTTAGTTCAAAGGGAGGCACGTGAATGAAAACCTTTTGCATTTAGGTTTGCTTTATTATAAAGGAAGCCTTAAGCACATCACTAAGGGAGAATCATACCAATGCCACAAAAAGAGTAGAGCCCCACGAGCAAGGAAAAAAAATCCAGTCCAATAATGTTCATCCAATCTTTGCAGGATTTAGGTTTTTTTTTTATGGAGAATTAATCTCTTAGGTAAAAATTAGGGATGAACTCTTGTGTTAAATTCATAAATTTATATTTTGATTCTCAAATCATGTTTAATGTTTAATACAAATTAGAATTTTATTATTCTCTATTATCTTTTGATTCTTAATTAGTTCAGAGATTGTGTTTTATCAATTTTCAAATAGGAATAGTCTTACTTTTTTATGTGGTTGGGGAACCCAGTTATGACTAGTACTATTATTTTAAGAGTTAATCTTCTACTGTAATATTGCCCTTGGGTATATTATCGACTTTAAATAGGTCATAATAATAACATATTATGCTATTAATACAAAAAATATTATCCTAATTACCTGAATATTTAATATGTTTTAAATTGATTTATTTTTTATTTTGGTTTGAGAAGTTAAACCCTCAATTGAGTAATAAAATGAATCAAATATTAAATATATAACGCAAGAGGAATTTATAAATGTAAACGGGATTTTATTTTAAGTTCTAAACGATGCAGTTATTCATTTATTAAAATATTGATTTTAAAGTCGCATATTATAAATTATCATGAATGTCCTTGGATACTAAATGTACTTTCAGACTTCGTGTATAAGTGTTATACAAAAAAGGATTTAAGTCTGAAATTAGTAATCCTAAATAGTCCGTAGAGAGCAAACAAAGATGAGCACTTTGTTTGCAATTTATCTACAGCTGCGGTCCATTCCATATTGTATGCTGACTTTGATCCGGGTTCGTTCATATGGTAATATAAGAATGAGGGCATCTTATATGATGCGATCATATAAGATTGGACCAAGACATTGTGGGAACACAGGACCTGGGCGACGCCGTTCCTAGGCTCGCGGCCTAGTTGGGAAGGATTAAAATAACATGGAGTCGCCACCCGGTGTGAACCGGGACAAAGATTTAAGGCCGCACCCACCCCTCCCAAAGGAAAACCTCAAACCGTTGGGTTCGGAATGGTCCCTTACTTATGTCACTTGTAATGAAAGGATTTATGTAGTAATTTAATTAAGCCTCAGTAATACTTATTTCCAAAAGTATCATGCTTCTAAATTCTCATGTGCAAAAATAAAACTTATGTACGCATTTCACATATATTTCATACCGCAAGGAACAATACTCAAATGTTATCATGACATAAGCATATGAATTGTAATACATTAACATATTTGCATAAGAAAGGTCAACCAAGAGGCAATTAGGCATGAACATAATAAGACAGACTCAGTTCAGTGTGTGTACGTTCGTGCAGCGTTCGTAAACGCATTCGAACGGAAATGAAACAGAATGCTCGCGTTCGAGTAGCGTTCGTAAACGCGTTCGAACGGAAATGAAATAGAATGCTCGCGTTCGAGTAGCGTTCGTAAACGCGTTCGAACGGAAATGAAACAGAATGCTCGCGTTCGTATGGCGTTAGTGAACGCGTTCGAACGGAAATGAAACAGAATGCTCGCGTTCGAGTAGCGTTCGTAAACGCATTCGAACGTAAATGAAATAGAATACTCGCGTTCGTATGGCGTTAGTGAACGCGTTCGAATGGAAATGAGACCTGATGCATGATAAGGCAAAAATACATACGCGTTCGAGTTGCGTTCGTAAACGCGTTCGAACGGGAACAGAACTGATGCATGAAAATGGTATGCAATACATAAACAACAACAAAATAAAGGGGCGCGGCGAAGTACTGCCATAAAGGTGGCCTTTTGGGGGCTCTTGATCTCTCAAAGAGAGGACCTTTAGACCAACATACTAAGCCCATGCGCGTCACATCACATCATGCATACAAACATAACGACAATCATACTATTCTAAGTATGTCCGATTGAACGTGTCTTGCATCCAACCGAACACACATCAACCGGCGCGGCAAAGCATCGTGGTAAAGGGCTTTAGCCCCTCCCCATAGGGGATCTCACATCGCACTTACTAAGCCCATGCGCCTGGTTGAATCATGCATAAATAAACAACATATTGAATTCAAATAAAGAAAACTAAATAAACAAAAGCAACACAAAACAAAAGAAAGATGGTGCCGTTTACTCAAGCGGTACGTGGAGTTGTGGCCCGAGTACAGATCATATTACCGTCCATTCGGAATCGGCTATGAAATTTACGTCCGGGTTTCCATCCGATATACCGCGAGAGTTGACACATCTCTCATTCATCCAATACCCACAACATATTACATCTCATAATTCATGCATATTTATCTACTCAAAGACCATAACATGCATCCATAAACGACTCTCATGCGAATAGAATTCAATAATAATAATAAAACGAATATAACAAATGAGAAGGTACCCTCAGGTCTAACCTTTTAAATCACCTCTCGGATGTACGGTACGCGATCGTCGGAGGGGTGGATGCTCCGCAACTCTCCCGGTTCACTGGTTCACTGTCCTCGTTCGTTGTCTCACTGTTTTGAGTCGTCGTTCTCCGTCTTTTGCTATTGTTTCCTTGTGGTTTCGCTACCGTTTCCTCTTTATCTTTTGCTTACTGTTTTTAAGTGTTTTCTTCCTGTAATTTTTATGTGTATTGTGTATGAATTAGGGACTAGCTAGTAGCTAAGGTCTAGGGACTAGGGGACTAGGGGACCAATCTTGAGAAGGTTGGTGAAGGGTTCTTTTTATAGGCAAAGGGTTGGGCTTGACAAGGAAAGGGATTTGATTTGGTTTGGTTAAGGGAAGTCAAAGATTGAGGGGGGACAAATCTTGGCTAGATAGGGAAGGTTGAATATTTGATTGGCTTGGTTTAGGAATACAATATTTTAAGTTTGGGAATAATCTTATTAGATTGGGAATATAATTGGTTGATTGATTTTAATTAGGCATGATTATATTTTGATTTAGTGTGTGATTTGTTTATTTTAGGCATGATTTTAGTTTAAGTTGGTAATTGTTTATTTTATGTTTGGTATATGTTTTATTTAATCATTTAATTAATTTAATTATTATATTATTTAGTTAATGTTTTACTAATATTTATTTATTTAAGTTGGGATGTGTTTTATGGGCTTTGGGGGGCTAATTGGGCTGGATGTGAGGCTAGCAGCAAAACCAGATTTACCGACACCGTTCGAACGCTTCCTCGAACGCGGCACGAACGCCCGCAATCTGTTTGACGTTCGAACGTAAACACGAACGCAGCACGAACGAAAACAGTGAACCTTGTTTATTCTGAATTTCCCCTTCCGATGTCCGTTTCCCGTGACCTCCGTGACTTAAAAGGTAGTTGTCTCCAAATAAGACTCCTCATCGGGTTTATGTGTAAAAATGCAGTGCCTACAGACATAAATGAATTTTTTTAATATCCGTTAAAGAAATAAATCATATCAATCCAATAGATGATCATATATGGGTTGATTTGAATCCTGAATATACTACGAAGTCCTGCATGGTAATGTATGTCCTTTGATTTACAAAGGTGAGGTTTGTGAAGAAATCTCGACTAATAGCTACGTATTTTTAGGACATGGTTTGGTGTGCAGCTGAGGACATTTTACATAGATATGGAATCCACTCTTTCTTGTGAGAAGTAGATGAATATCTTCCTTAAGGGTTGATTCGGTACTTGAACAATTAGAGCGCTCAAGTCTTTCTATTACGAATAGAAACATTAATATTCATAATAGTTATGAATAAATCATTCATTAGAGAATCAGTGATACTTATAACATAAAATAATAAGAAGGATACAATGGACATTATGTCTCGGTTCAAATTATGAGATACTCGTGGAGGTTTAATATGATACAGTGATTATGTCGTTTGTAACAT
The DNA here is from genome assembly GCA_019454045.1 of Zanthoxylum bungeanum. Lineage (NCBI taxonomy): Eukaryota > Viridiplantae > Streptophyta > Magnoliopsida > Sapindales > Rutaceae > Zanthoxylum > Zanthoxylum bungeanum. Next base: position 59,091 of record SKCR01047440.1, read on the forward strand.
CCCATATTCGGGAGATTTTACCGGTATGGGATCAACAATACTAACCCCATAAGTCTCTGTCTCTCTAATAATGAACAGATACAAATATTCGTTTCTTTATAAATATGGGACCTGAGTCTAAGCAAAACATAACATACAACTCGACATCTGTAAATGAAAACTTAATAATACAGTTTAACAATCACTGTCTCAAAATTCAAGACTACTATATAACTTTTATTTGACTCTGACTGGACTCTCTTACTCTCTCTCTGACTTGAACTGGTGGACTTCATACACAAGTGACTGCAACAGTATCCGTCTTCTCGAGCTCGTCTTCCTAGAACACCTATAAAACTAGAAAACTGGAATGAGAGGGTTAGACCGTTGTATGATCCAAGTGAGTGGACGAAAAACTGAAATACTAATATAAAAACATTTGGTTCTGAAATCTCATTTCAGAAATAACTTTGTATAAAATGTTTTTTTCTAAAAACCTTATCTGAAATCTCCCTAAAATCTACTTTCTGAAAATCGTTTCTAAAATCTGATCTTTGAAAACTGTTTCTGGGAATCTAATATATGGAAACTCTTTTTTGCTAAAAATATGATATCTGAAAAATAGTATGAATCTGAAAAACTTGACGTATGGGGGCGTTAAGTTTCGTTGTCCACTTATACGCCTAAATAGAGCCAGAAATGTAAAAACATGACTTTGGGGTGTTACGTATTGTTGTCCCCCAAAGCATGCCACTCATATCCCTGAAATTGGTGGTCTTGGGTGTTACGTATCGACGTTCCCCAAGCCAGATAACTAGAACTGGGGGTGCGGATCTATGCTACCCTCCAAGCTCTGAAACTATGATCTAGAAGCATCTGTCATCCCTAGTCCTGAACTATGTTCTGGGGGCGTTATATATTGTCGTCCCCTCAGTCCTCTACATGTGCACATGTTCTCTATCTGTCAATTCCATATATGAATAAAGTTACATACTGAGTTGGATTTTTCTCTCATGCCTCGAAAAAACATAAAATATTTTCTGAAAACGTTTCTTTCTCAATATAAAACTCAAATCATATTTTTTTATGAAATGACTATAATAATAAAAGAATCTACGCCCTAAAGCGTGAAAGTAAGTCTGATATAGAATTAATAAAATGAAAGTTAATTTTAAAAGGTAGTGTCCACTCACTGTTTTGGAGTTCCGCTAGTCTTTCTTCACTTCGCTAAAGAACTTGTGGTTCCTCTGATGATCTGTCACTGATAATTTCGATTAGAGGAATAGACTAAGAATATATATGTCGGAATCAACCTAAATTTTCCTATTCAAGTAAGGGCTATCACTTTGAGGCATAAAGTACTCATATCATTATATAATATATATATACCAGTTGATACGAGACTCTTAAGGTGGTTTCTAATATGCTGAGGTGGAACTGGAATGGATTAAAAACTAACTTGGGAAGATTTTGGTCACGCGTCACGACGTAAAGTGTTGTACGTCGCGACGCAAATGTTCCAGAGATGGCTTTGAATTTCCTTCTACGCGTCGCGACGCGAAACCCTTTTCCATCGCGACGTGAACCTAATTTCCCAGGTTCTACATTTGCTTCCTGAAACCAATTTTTCCCGAATGCATTCTCATAACTCCTATATCACTTTTATTGCAACAAGTATTCCATTATGCCTCAAATAACATCCATAACATAATCAATATCTCACTCAATATTAATATATATCCTTTCTATTGACTTCACTTAAACTTTTCCCAAAATTGCACAAGTTGGTGTTTTTCCCCCAATCATCATTTTTAGCACAACAAACTCTCATCTATAATCACATCCAAGTAAATCATCCTACTATAATCATCAAAACTTAAAAACTCAAAATATAATAATTTGGGTTAAGTTTCATTACCTTCATTTATTGGATTCTTCTTCTTCATCTTCCTAGCTTGTCCATGGTTTCCAAACCCCCTTTTCTTGTTTCTTCTTTCTTCTTTCCCTTTTTCTTCTTTTTCTTCTTCTTCCTCCTCCTCTTCCTTCTCACGTTTTCTTCTTTCCATTCTTCTTCTCATTTTGTGAATTTGGTGAATGTTACACCCTTTATATAGTATGAGTCATTTGATATTTGGAAGGTTGGAGAAAAGTATAGAATTTTGGAGAAAGTTTGAGATTCTTCCATATGGGTCTGAAATTACTATTCATCAGAATTTTTGACTTATATTTTTGACCTATTTTTGCTCCGATTTTGAAAAAATATTCAACGAGGAAGTTGTAGATCTCGATCTCAAATTTCCATCACTATAAAAATCATAAAAATTGGAGTTCGAATGAGAAATTAATGGCCCAAATACGGTGGGCTGTCTGGAATGGTACATTGTAACATCTAATATCGGATTCTCGAAAAATCTACCGATAGTCATCTCACGAGAGCATAAGTTTCTAAACGTTGTTTACATTTCGTCACACTTGTCTCACAGTGAAACAATAGTTAAAATCCCTGGTCATTACATCGGTGGACGCCGACGAGTTTCAGTATAAAATATATCTACATTAACAAGAGTACAACTTTAGGTTTTTAGTGGAATAACTTAAAGTTAAAAATTTGGTATATTTAATTAAAGAGCTTTCATTAATATTTCGCGATTATTGTAGCTCGGAACTGTAGGTCCATATGGCCCCCGTGTTAGATCGTTCCACTATAGAAATCTATGGATTAATTGGATAGTTCAATTATGAACTCACTTGAAAAATATTAAATAATTGAGAGTTATTTAATATCATAATTATTAATTAAATTAATAATTATATAATGTCACACTTTGTAACAATATATTAAAATGTTTAATATATAATTTTATATTAATGATTATTAGATAATCATTTAATATAGTATTTGAATTTTGAATTAAATTTGATTTAATTCAAAATCAAATATGTAATTTATATATGATATAAGTTACATTTTAAATTTTAATTTTAAATTAAATGATATTTGATATCATATTTAATTTTTTGAAATTAATAACTATTTTGTGACAATTATGCCATTGGCCAATATTTATATGAGTGATTAGGGTTAGAGTTAATTTTGTACAAGCATAATTAATTAACCTAACTCCTATATATAAACAAAAACGTGTTTCTATTGTAACTACGAACCCTAGCCATCTCTCATCTTGAGATTGAAAAGAGAGAAAAATATGGAGGAAAATTTTCTCAAGAAAAATTCTTCTCAAGTGAGTTACCCGAATCCACTCTCACGGATTTTTGGCGGTGAATTATCATACGAAAGATCGAGTGGTACACCAGTTCTTTCTTTTTATCTTTCACAAGCTCTCAGCAAAATTTGGTTGATGGAAATTCGATCATGGTGGCTCAAAATCAAAGTGATGTGATTAAAGCAATTGCAAATTCCAATCTAAATGCATGAAGGTGGCGTCGATCAAATTCAACACACTTTCAATGATCAAAGGGTGCGTGGACAATAATTCAAAGTGGCGCTCATCCAAAAAAAAAAAAAGGGACTATGTTGCATGTGGCTTGAGATTATAAGCAGCTCACGCATGGCCTGAGACAGAGGCAAACCATGCATGCTTCACCGAGAGCTGAACGGTCACAGAATATTCAAATGCTAAAATTTGACTTAGCAGAAGTTACATACTCTTAATTTAAAATTCAGGGGCTATTTGTTTCGGCTAAGCGGGAATAAGAATAAGAAAAAAAATTTAAGGTCGATCCCGGTGTCTAACACGCTTTCATTGTTTGGGAAATTATTCCTACAGCCTGACAATGAAGATGGGATGATGACCGACCTATTTGGGAGCAGAATGACGTATTCCCTTTCCTGAAAAGGGGTGCATCTAGAAGGCTAATTATGAAAGAGATAAAATAGTGGTTCACATTGATCATAGGCCTTGCCAATTACTATAGGCCAGTGCAGTGTCAGAGCAATTGCCGCCATAGGCCTCCATAGGATGGTGCAGTAGTAGGAAAACATGCTTATTTGATTGGTTGAGAAGGTGGTGGAAGTAAAGACTAAGGGTTGTAATGATGATACAATGGCATGAGCTTACGTCATGGTCGGTTGCAATAGTGATTTGAAAACCTATATAAAGGGTATAAGTCACATTAGAAAAGGTCAGCAACTTTCACATTTTACAACATTTATAATTTGAGAGCAAAACTAGAAAAGCAAACTAAGTGCTAGAGAGAGAAAGTGAGTCGTGAACCCGACCACATTGTAATCTGGGTGGGTCATTTGTTGTGAAGTAAGTGTAATTCCTTTGTTAGGTATTCGGGTCGGTGTTCACCCCAAGGCTAACAAAAACATTCCTCTTTCTCCATTAGAAGTAGGTTGGAGTCATTTTTTGCCGAACCATGTAAATCATGTCTTTGTGATTGTTTGTCTGTTGTTAAGTTTGTGTGGTTCTCACTAACCAAACAAATTCATAGTTGAGGGAGGTTTGTTCGAGCGATAAATTATCTCTCATAGAATAAATATCAACCATCAACATATAATGTTTGTGCTTTATTTTATATTTTACATGATCATATTACGTGATGAACTAGTGGATTTAGGAATATGCTAAGAGCGACACTCATTTATTTGTAACAAAAAATTATACATATTCACATATAAATTCTATAAGAAAAATAACTACATAAGAAAAATACCACAAATTGTGATTGATCCCTCATGCCAAACTGATTTGTTTGCGGATGGTGAATAAATAGGTGAATGGTGTTGCGTGTGGGAAAGATAGCCCCAAATGGGTATGATTTGGTGGTAAATGGTTTGAAATTTGATTATCAAGTCCTGGACTCGAGTCCATGTAATGCGTTTCTAGTCAGAACCTAAGGCAACCAAAAGTCTTACCTGCTTCTCTTAAGTCCGGATTGGTGATTTGTGAGCAGTGTTTTCAAATTTTCAAAACAAAAAAATGTGGGAAGGAGAAGTGGAAAAAGAGGGTAGAATATAATCAAAATATTTTGCAACTAAAGAAAGTAGAATACAGTGAACCCAAAACTTCACAAAACATAATTTTATATAATGAAACTTCACCGTTTAAGAAGAGAAGCTCAACATAAGAGTGAAAAAAGAGTTTGAAATAACTTAAAATTATAGTAGTACATAGGTAATAACAATATGTTAATAGTAACTATTATTATTGATCATTAATATAACAAATAATAATAATAATAATAATAATAATAATAATAATAATAATAATAATAATAATAAATAATAATAATAATAAATAATTATTATTATTTAATAAAACTAATAATAAGAATATAGTAACAATAAATATAAATAACTTTACTGAGTTATAAAATAATTAAGTAATATAATAAATAAATAAATTATGGAAATAATAATATAATTATTAATAATTAAATATAAAATTATTAATTATGACTTAATATTTAGTTAATAAAAATTATTTCTTAAAAAAACTTCTAACTAATTTTACTTTTTTCCATTTTTAGGATTATTGTTTTGAAAATAATATCAAACACATTCTTAAATTTTGAAAATAAATTTAAAAATATTGTTTCCATTCTTATTTTTGTTCATATTGGAAAACAATATCAAACATGCCCATAAATGATCGTATGTTTGTTATTTGTTAGTGAAATATATTTTGTTGATCAATTATGTAATTAAATTTAGGGTGATTATCATTCACTATTATAGAAATTGAGAATAACAAATGGATATAGAAAGTATTGTGAGTAACATCTTATTATTTTGTCTTTTCAATTTTTTACATTTTATTATAACATATTATATTTTACTATAAGAAGTATTGAGAAATGAGAACTAACAAAAAGATACAATAAGTGTTAGGATGTAATATTTTACATGCTCTGTTTAAGCACAAGTCAACATTTCCAATATATATATATATATTTTTGTAATAAAATCTAATATTTGTAAATATATTATGATAAATATTATACTTCAATATTTCTTATACCTATTTATTATTTCTCAATTTCTCAAAAAATCCTTAAATTTAAATGAGTCGGGGCACAAAAAATGCAGAGGAGGAATGAATAAGACCGCGAGTATATGAAAATAAGCTGCTAGAAGAAAAAGACTCCCTCATAAGTTTTATCGGTTTTCGTACACGACGTAAACTCATATCTGGTCGAATCCAAAACCAAAATTGTCCTGAATGAAACCCCAAACACCCAAGTCAAAATTCAACTCGAACTGATCCAAACCATATTTAAAACCTGAAACAAACTGAACAAAATAATTTAGTTCGATTCGGGTTCAAGGGATTCAGTTTCACATATCAAAACTGAATATAAGGAAAATACCTTTTTACCCACCCTTATAGGTGAGATAAAAATGTTTAGATAAATGTGTGGATGAATTATGGGAGAGAAAAAATAAAAATAAAAAATTCTTATAAAATAGGTGTAATATCGATTAAGAAAAAAATAAGAAAAACATGATTAAAATGGTTCGAACATTTACAGTTTAGACTTCTAATTGCATCGATGAGAAAATGAAAGAAAATGATGTCAATTATCATATTTCAAGCGAGATCGAATAAGACTAAAGTCTACATGGACCAAAATTATAAAGAAAAACTTATATTTTATAAGTTTTATGAGATAATGATGTCAAATATAGCACAATGAAATCAAAAGATCCATATAGCCAACTACAACTAAAAAAATACTTTTGTTTAGTTTGACAAAGATAATGGTTTGAAATAAAATATATGTTATCAAAACAAAGTCATATTCTAAAAACTGCGATGGGAGAGCATAGAGTGCCTAAATCTTCTACAGACTGCGATGGGAGAGCATATAGTGCCTAAATCTTCTAAGCATCACTTAGACTAACAAACTAGGTATCATTAGGTGATTTTTTTTTTCAATTTATTTTATTAGGTTTAGAAATTTAGGTTCAATTAGATTTAGGGTTACGGTGTCAGTTAGATTAGATTATATGAATTTTATGTCAATTAAATTTAGAATTTGACAAATTGACATTAATTAGGTTTAGGATTTTGAAATTTGAATTAAGGTTAGATTTAGGGATTGGGAATTTCAGGCCACCACCAGCGACCGCCATTAGCGAGCCGTTGATCGGAGCATGCACCCATTTATCCTAATCAGAAACTGTCGGCCATCCTATTAAAACATTATCATGCACCAAACGAAGGCTCTATTTGCCGTAAATTTGCAAATTTCCATAAACAGACACCTAGCTCACCATTTTTTACCTGATTGGGCCAGTCAAATGCCACCTAAAGCCTAAACAGTCGTTTAGTTATGATTATTTTGTCGGTGAAACAACGTAAAAAGATAGAATAGAGCACAGACGGTTGTAGTTCACATCATACCCACCGATTATGAAAACTAACATTATATACTTGCATTATACAGTATAATATCCCACATGCCACAATATACAATACCAATACCCCACATTAGCGGTGTTGCAAAAAACCTTCAAGTGCCCTACCTAAAAAGAGAGAATAGAGCACAGACAGTTCTAGTTCGCATCATACCCACCGATTATAAATTCTAACCAACGATGATTTTGCGCACCCCCTCCTCCATGATAAGCAACGCATCTGTAGTGATTGTAACCATTTTCAGGATTCTCTAACCCTTACAGAAATGAGGAATCAGATTTGAAGTACTGCTCTATATTTATGGTATGCATCACAAGATTCAAATGCTACAGGACTATTGTCAGCCCCTTAGACTGGTTACTCGATAAAATGGGGGAACGAGTGTCTTGGTGGCAGTCAAGCACTCACAATAAGCACATGGCTTGGGTGGGCTGTGTGTGTGGGCAGTTGGTGCTGTCTTGAGGGAGTTTGCTAACATGATGGACGGTTGGTGATGTCCCAAGGAAGTGTTGCTGAGACATGGGCGGTTGGTGCTGTCCGTAGGGAGTTGATATTGTCTTGAGTAGGGCAGTTGCATGCACATGCAGCGGACATGCGGGGCAGTTACGAGAGGTAATTGGCGCGCACTTGCATTGCAGTTGGCGTGCACATACAAGGGAGTTGGCTTCACATGCTGAACATATGGGGCAGTTGCGAGAGAGAACTACTAGTAACTGGTGTGTTGGGGAACATGTGGGGGAATTCATGTAGTGCTTGTGTGTGTGTGTGGGGGAACTTCCTATAACAGTTGGGATGTAACTGTTGTGTGTGTGTGTGTGTGGCTGGTGCCTATTGTGCCAGCACAACCTAGGACAGTTGGGGTGTAACTGCCACTATATATTGTATTATGAAAACATACGTGAGAGGGAGAGAGAGCATAGACACGAGACAAGAGTGAATGTTCTTTGAGAATCTTTCGTATGTTTAGCACGAATCCAGGTAATTACTTTGGTGAGTAATAATAAGGTTGGGCTTTGTCCTATAAAGCTTGTGTGTTGTATTTACTTGATGCAGTGCATTCTTGGATACTGACCGTGAGGGTGCAAGGAGATTGTGAGTGATTGCTTGTGGCTTGTGTGCGTGCTTGCAGGAGAAGGCTGACTAATTGGGCGAACTTAGTGCCGCACTTGGATGAAGAAATTTGGGGTTCAAATTTAGCCGTGTGACAACTGGTATCAGAGCGTCATCTTGGGCTGATGGCGGGCGTATCTAACGCCGAATTGAAGGAGCGGGTGGCCAAGTTGGAGGCACTCGTTGGGGAGTTTAGCCGAGAGACTACTCTACAATTGTTTTTGGCGATGGAACAATTGGTAGAATAAATTATAGGCCTTCGGAATAACCTTGACACACAACGGGCGGATGCGGAAGAGCATATAGTGCCTAAATCTTCTAAAAACTGCGATGGGAGAGCATATAGTGCCTAAATCTTCTAAGCAGCACTTAGACTAACAAGACCCGGCCACGGTTCCGGTTCGGAACCGGAACCGAACCGGTTGGAACCGGAAGGTTCCGGTTCCAACCGGTTCCGGAACCGAACCGGAATTGGACCGGTTCGGTTGGGGTTCCACCCCAACTCGAACCGGTCCGAACCGGTGGAACCGTACGGTTCCACCGGTTCGGACGGTTCCAACCGGAACCGAACGGTTCCGGTTGGAACCGTCGGGTTCCAACAGGAACCCTTAATCCCCCAACGGCTAGTAGCCGTTGGGGGAGCAGGGAGCCGTTTGGCTCCCTCTGCCAAACGGTTCCCTGCCAAAAAAAATAAAAAAAAAATATTATTTTTTACATAAAAATAAAATACTAATGTACCCCTAATAACGATAATAAAACGGTTATATTTAGGGGCATTTTTGGTATCAAAAAAATTCTAAAATTCTATAAATAGGATTCATTTTTCATAATTTCATCACACCAAATTCTCAACTATCTCATTTTCTATAATTCTCTTATTCTCAATCTTACTTCAATACAATTCTCTTATAATCTTATATTCTTATTTTCTCAATCTCAATTTATTTAGTTGTTAATTTGTTATCATTCGCATCGCAATTATTCAATTTTCTTATTTTTTTCCTAATTTCTCAAAAAAAAAAAATGGCAAGCTCATCCGAGAACATAATGTCAAATATGCCACCCAAGAGAGCGGCCCTAGTGTCAGTGCACAATCACGGAGAAGAGAAGTTAAGGCTCGGTCCTCCGATATTTTCAAAATTCATTTTACTTTGGAATATATAGAAGATGATTCACACGAGCAATTTGCAACTATTGTGGGGTTATCTATAAATTTTCTGGTGGATACGGCAATATGATCAAGCACATGGAGAAAAACATCATCCGGTTAAATTTGGCATTGATACGACGCAGACTCAAATGGCCAGGTACGCATCATCTAGTAGAGGTACGAGTAGTGTAGATTTATTTAAAATTCTGATGCAAAAAATAGAGAAGATTTACGAAATTAACTTGTATGGCACATCTTTCCTTAAGCTTTGGTGAAAAACTTCATTTTACTAATTGAGTGCATAATGCTTTAAACTCTGCTGCATGTAGAATGACTCGAAACACAACAAAACGTCATATTTTCAAATTATATAAGATGGTAAAATTATTTTAAAGAAATATTTAAATAGATGAAAGGTCGTATTTCTATATGTTCTGATATTTGGAGTGACCATTGGCAAACACACTCATACATGGGTGTGACTTGTCATTGGATTGATGCATCATTTACCATGCAAAAACGACTTATTGCATTTAGAGTTTTTGATGACCAACATACTGCACATAATATTTATAGAATGATGAAGGTAATTTTTGATGAATATGGTTTAGGAGAAAAAAATTTTAACAATTGGATTTGATAATGCATCTGCAAATACTACATCCATCATGGTTTAAAAGAAATATGTCAACCAAATTTAGGGGGTCGATTTTTTCATATTCGTTGTACATGTCATGTCCTAAACTTATGTGTGCAAGACGGTCTAAAATCATTATCTCCTTTCCTTGATCCAATTAAAATGGCACTTAACTGTATTTGGTTATATTCTCAAGTTAGGAGAGAATGGACCAAGTTTTGTAAAATAAATGGTTTTAAACCGATTAAATTTTCTAGAGATGTTCCAACACGTTGGAATTCTACTTATTTTCTTTTATGTCAAGCATTTCAATACAAAGATGCATTATGTAGTTTTTTTTCTCAACATGTTCAAAATATCACACTTTATCCTAGTCAATGAGATATTTGTGAAAAAAATTTAGATATTTTAAGAGTATTTAATTATGCTACTTTAGTTTTTAGCGGTGTTTATTATCCTACAGCACATTTATTTCTTCTTGAGAGTTTGAATATTGTTGGCACTCTCGATGAGCATGCTGACAGTGACGACCCTAATGATATTGTTTTGCTCGAAGCCATTACTGTTATGAAGGTAAAATGGTTGAATTATTTTAGAGAAATTCCTTTACTTTATCTTATTGCTGCTGTTTTTGATCCTAGATTTAAATTAGAAGGTTTGAATGGTGGTTTACAAGCTTACTATAGTTATTTAGGAATATTAGATGACATTGATATAACGAGCATAATGACGAAATTAAGAAATGATTTAATTATTTTATTTAATGATTATATTGTAAGATATAACTTAGGAACATTAGGTCAATCTAGTAGTAGCGAACCGGTAATTCAAACAAGACTTAGCGCAGGGGATCGTTGTTATTGCAACGAAATAAAAAATCTAGGGATACTACTGACAATTAATAATCCTGAATTAGATAATTATTTATCTACAAATTTTGAGTTTTCTAATGAAAGTTTATGCAGTAAAAATTTTAAAATCCTTGAATGGTGAACCGGCATCAAAATATATATCCTGTTTTATCTATTATTGCTAAAGAGTCTTGGCAGCACCTATTTCCACCGTTGCGGTTGAGCAAGCCTTCAGTTTGGGAGGTAATATATTGGAAGCTAGGCGATCTTCATTACATCCAAGCACTCTAGAAGCAACAGCTTGCATGGATGATTGGACTCGAGCTGATCTGAGACAACAAGAAGATGCCCCCGATGATTTTGAAGATTTGTTCGATAATGCTTCTGCAACAAGTGCAAGCGGAAGCTGCGGAACCGGAGCCGAATGATCAACTGATAATGATGATTGATAATTGTAAATATATATTTTACAAAGGGGATATGTCTTAAACTTGTAATGCAACTACGTGAGCTTTGATTCCTCTAACCCTTGGAGGATACGTAGGCAACTTAAATTTTTAAAAATTTAAGCTCAAGCTCTTCAATGTAATAAATTTTTTTTATTTATAAATTTAATCTCATTTTTTTAATTAAAAAAAAAAAAAACGGAACCGAACCGAACCGGTTCGGTTCGGTTAGGTTTTAGGTTCCGGTCCACTTAAGTGTGGAACCGGAACCGAACCGGAAACCGGCCGGTTCGGTTCGGTTCCGAACCGGAACCGAACCGCCGGCCGGGTCTCTATAACAAGCTAGGTATCATTAGGTGATTTTTTTTTTTTCCATTTTTTTTATTAGGTTTAGAAATTTAGGTTCAATTAGATTTAGGGTTACGATGTCAGTTAGAATTAGATTATATGAATTTGATGTCAATTAAAGTTAGAATTTGACAAATTGACATTAATTAGATTTAGGATTTTGAAATTTGAATTCAACTAAGGTTAGATTTAGGGATTGGGAATTTCAGGCCACCACCAGCGACCGCCATTAGCGAGCCGTTGATCGGAGCATGCACCAATTTATCCTAATCAGAAACTGTCGGCCATCCTATTTAAACATTATCACGCACCAAACGAAGGCTCTATTTGCCGTAAATTTGCAAATTTCCAACAATAGACACCTAGCTCGCCATTTTTTACCTGATTGGGCCAGTCAGATGCCGCCTAAAGCCTAAACCGTCGTTTAGTTATGATCATTTTGTCGGTGAAACAACGTAAAAAGATAGAATAGAGCACAGACGGTTCTAGTTCACATCATACCCACCGATCATGAAAACTAACATTATATACTTGCATTATACAGTATAATATCCCACATACCACAACATACAATACCAATACCCCACATTAGCGGTGTTGCAAAAAAACCTTCAAGTGCCCTACCTAAAAAGAGAGAATATTGCACAGTTCTAGTTCGCATCATACCCACCGATTATAAATTCTAACCAAACGATGATTTTGCGCACCCCCTCCTCCATGATAAGCAACACATCTGTAGTGACTGTAACCATTTTCAGGATTCTCTAACCCTTACAGAAATGAGGAATCAGCTTTGAAGTACTGCTCCATATTTATGGTATGCAACACTACATTCAAATGCTACAGGACTACCACGGTTCAAAGTTATTGCCGAGAAAATTCCTAACATATGTGGGCGTGCTCCAACCTTGTTCCATCAGAATGAGATCGAGGCGTATCATCAATTTCTTCTCCGCTTCATCTTCCAGGCTGCTAAATGAATTAGCCGGTTTCTTTCTCAAGGAAGAATTCTGCAAGGTTTGATAAGAACACATTATTCCGTTCTTTACAAGATAAATGTCAGAAGTCACAGGAAAATGGGACCTTTTTGTCCTGATACAACTTCAAATATTGGAGAGATTGTTCATAAAATCCGCAATGATATAGAAGAATGCTGTAATCTCTGAATTCCTTGGCATTAGTTTCCAGAAGAATAAGACGTTCACATGCTGTAACAACATTAACAATTTCCAGATGACATTGAGAATAGGTAACAAAAGCACTTTAGAAGCGCATTTTACAATTTATTCAACAAAAATATTTGAAGGCTAAGATAGTTGGCAGGGCCAGCACAATGCAATTTGTAAAGAAATTTCTTTTTGAAAAGTAAAGAAACAAACATTACAATAAGATGAAATCAATGGATACTGCATCATTGGTAAGATGAAGCTTAGCTAGTTGGTTTTGTCCTTGAAGTGGAAGTACAAGATCAAGTGATCATTGATCGTGAGTCACTGGATATTTCCTCTAACAGCTTATCCATTTAATGTTCTGGCTAGAGGCTAAACAACTCATCTTACATTCCATCAGTCTTTCTTCCTTAATTGCGAAAAGAAAAGAAAGAAATACAGAAAAGTGTACCAAGGCGGTTTATTAGCCTACAGATAACTTTGAACCATAGTTGTCAAAGGCGTGCCTCAGGTTCAGGCTCAGACCACTGCACCTCATGAAAGGTTCGGTCAGACGACCTTCATCAAGCATGCGCCTAGGCACAAAGGCTCAAACCTTTTAGATGCACCTAGGCACGCCTCATAAAAATATGTGAGAAAACCCCAACCCGAATTGACTCACCCAATCCGAAATCCAATTGCACAACATTTATTCAATAAATTAAGATATGTTTTGGGATTGACTTCAGATTTTGACAAACAAATTAATTTGTATTATCAATAATTGTTTTTTTTTTTTTTATATATTTTCAATGATTTCTCTTTGTTTTAGTTGACTAGATACTTATATTTTTTTTTTTACAATTTGCGCCTCATTTTCATCAGGCGCGTGCCTTATGCCTTGAGACGTGCGCCTAGGCCCTATGACCCTTTGCACCTTAGTGCGTCTTGCGCCTTTAACTACACTGCTTTGAACGAAATGAGAGAAAGATTAGACAGAAAAATATAAAAACTGCAAGCACACAGAACATCTCTCAAGCCTCTTCATCATAAAAAGGAAAGAATAGATAATGCAGGGGGGAGAGTATGCAAAAAGAAGTATGGGAAGAAAAGCTCTTCAAAACGTTCTCTTCTTCTAGTCATCTTATGTTCATTTCAATTTTATACCACTAAGTCCTATTATTTATAAATCCTATAAAATACAAACTATAGATAAATATTAATGAATTGTTAACAAGTATTTTTGAATAAAATCAGAGAGATGTTGAAGAGTGAAGAAAGCTAATGATGCCAGGGTGGTTGGTTTAACAAGTTTTTGTGTATAAAATCAGAGAGATGTTGAGATGTTAACAATTTTTGGTGATGATGGTGCTAAGGGAGTTAGGGTTCAAAAGTTCAGAGATAATCTAGGGTTTTCTACTTTTTGTTTTTCTATATTTTTTATTTTGATCTAAAGATAGTCAATATTTTGCATGAAAAAACATACTCTATATATCTTATAAGGATATATGTGTGGGTTAGTGGGGTGGATAGAAAATTTTCAACACAACCTAACTCGCAGAAATGCGGGTTGAGAAAATTAAACCCCACTTGATTGGAATTGTTTTACCTACCTAAATCGAGAGGGTTGCACGGGGTCTTGCAAACCCATTGTAAAAAAACAGAAAAAATGGGAAAAAGAAAAACAGCATAGTGACACTTATATTCAGAAATTCTGAGGGGTAATTTTTTAATCATTTATCACTTCTTTTCCCTCACAGTGGGCCTTAATTGGCTCCATCCCTGAATGAAAAAAAAGAATCTGCCAACATAGATTGTCTTACATATACATACCAGCTAATGCACGTCTCATATCACCAAAGGGTACACTCGTCCAAACACCACGCTCTAACCTGTGTTGAGCAGCCTTTGCAGATGCAAGCTGCAAGCCACTGCAGTCGCAAAGCAATAAAATAAAAAAAAAATAAAAATAAAATAAAAATAAAATAAAATAAAAAATCTAGGCTGGAAAAAGGGGGAGGGGTGGGTGGGTGGGCGGGAGAAGAATTCTAAAGCTTAAAAATTATTTACAACAAAACCGCTGATTACATGGTGCTAACCTGTCCTCACAGTTCAATTGATCAGTGCATTTAGCTTCACGTGCTGCCCTTAAGAATAAACTTTTGGATTGATCATGTTGGAAGGGCCAGAAAGCGTTTTTTAAATTTCTCAAAATCTGCACACAGGTAAATACTTAAACAGGCCAGAAAGCATTTCACATGATCAAGAGTTTTCTGATTTCGTAAACGAAAGTCAATATCATGATGTGAATATTTTCTCAGCCATCTATGTAAAAAATAGAAAAACAAATGTTTCAAATTAACAAACTGAAACGCATGGTGAGAAGCAGCAGTTGCGTACTTATACTGATATTAGTAAACAATCATATTGCATTTTTCCTCTGCCTATTCTCATAGTAGAGATATGATTACCCATTTAAATTTAAAATAAAACATGAGAGCATTCACTAGCAAAACAGCATATATAAACAAGATAAGTGTAAAAACCATAATCCATAATGATTCACAAAACATCCCACTCATATATGATACACTATGCCTCAAGGAATTGAGATAGCTTCACACAATTTAAGTGACAGAAAGCGTGAGAAAATATAACAGCAAAACCCTATGCAACTCTGAATTGCAACATACATTGAGGAATTTGCTACAGAGTGTTCTAAACAAAATTCTGCAAGTAAATCTGAACTCTCCATAATTCTTGAGTTGGTCAAATAATAATACTTTTATTATTCATAATAAAAATAACTTGTAACCAACTTCCTAGTTACAGAAAGGAAATATTATTTGAAAACATTTTAAAATTCTGCATACGTGGTAACCATGTGGCAGTTGATATATAAATAATAAGAAAAAAATATTTAGCATCCCAACTTCACAGACATGAGACACACTTACTCACACGAGCAAGAACATAGAAGTTACCTCCTCCAATAGCATATGCACTGTCATAATGTGAGGCTGATCAGACTCCTTACTTTTCTGCTTCTGGTAGCCTCTAGGAAGACTATAAAGATCAAGAGGGAATGATATCTCAACATCAAAATCAACAAGGCCCCATAAGCGAAGCATTTTAAGGAGTTCTGAGTATATAAGTGATAGCATAATCGCAGAACCTGAGCGATGTGTCAAAACCTGGACATAATGTTAAATCAAATCTTATACATTCCCTTTATGATGCCATTTTCTCCCAACAGGGAACATAGAAGAAAGAGAGAACATAATGAATTCCTTACTGAATGGAGATATAATGATCTTGGCTCTATCAACTGATTCCTTGCATTGGTTCTCCGAAAACCCTGACAAGGAAAAATCCAGACATGTACAATAAAGCTGAGTGTTCCACAAAGCACATCAGTTTATGAAATCAATTTTGAATAGATAATGATGAAATAGATCTCTATCAAAATTATGGAGGTCCACAATTTTTTCATGCAAACTTATAAAGTGGGACAAATAGAGAAAAAAGAAAAAAGAAAAAAAAGAGAAGAGAGAGAAGTCAGAGTTAAGATAACGCATTATGCTATATTCATAAAGTTTGTCTGAACATTAGCTACACAAGCCTATTTAGGCAAAGTCATGGGAGAGTTTTAAAAAAAATGATAAAATGATGAGAATAAATTAAAACAATTTAAATGGTCCTGAGTCTTACACTTATGCCTCACATAAGTACATAGTTCTCCAACGGCATCTCCATCAATATTTACAGTACAGTAGATTCTACAGTTTTGCTCAGCAATTCCAAAAGCTATCTAATTTAAACGTTGGGCGCTTATTTTAAAAAAATATTAAAAACAAAGTTCAAATAAACTTAGGGAGTGTGCAGGGTTGAAGTGTTCTGGCTTTAATACATAACTATTAAAAATTGTTGCTAGTAATTGTCAAGTACAAATAAGTGGGTGGTTAGTAAACAGTAGCTACAAATGAGAGTGTTCAAAAAAACATTTTAAATGTTGTGATTTCAAAATTATACTCAGCAAACACGAAGTCATAAGCACCTGACATCTCAAAGATCACAAATACAAATGTACATAATTACTTTTTTATTTTATTTTATTTTATTTTATTTTTTTTATTTTTTATTTTTTATTTTTTGAAATCGTTGAAAACCTCACCACCAAACCACTCATTTCGGGCTTAAGCGGAACAGGTAAAACCCCCGGTTGTCCCAGGTTCTTATAAGAAACACACTCTCTGGATTCGAACCCAGGACCTCAAGGTGAGATCCTGAGCCCTACACCACCAAGCCACCTATTACACACTTCTTTTGTTTTCATTGAGTAGAACTATTAATTAACATAGAAACACATTTGAAGGAACAGTAAATTAGCTACTTAAACATATCTTACTACAAGCATACCTTTTTATCAAATAAATATCTCTCTATACTATCCAAAACACTTTCTGGCGATGACCTGTTATAATGAGGGCAGTACCCCACAGAAAGATCATCCAACCGATCAATGAAGGCATCCACAGGGAGAGGTACTGATGAGTGAGAAATGAGGGAGTCATCCTCTGCGGCTATATAAAGGGCTGTTTTACCTAAATCAACACATCTATTAATGGTAATACTCGTTTCCCTTTCAACATTGGATAATCTTTTAATCTGTGAGCAGAAACCCTCTCTAGCCTCCTGCTCAATTACCAATGAAGAATCAAGACTAATCAGTATGAGGAAATATATTTTATTAAATTCAACTGTAACATAAATATAGCCAAAAAGGAAAAATCTACTAATCTTGTATCAAACAAACATTCACCAAGTACAAATACTGCAACTGGTAAATCAGAACTGCCAGTATGTTGAATTAACTTTTCCTTATTTATTTTTGAAGAGTGATTGCAGATAATAATACTATAGAGAATTGTTATATATAATTCTAAAACAAGTGAAAATCAAGAAGGTAAATAAAAAACCTAAATAAATTGTTATTCTTATAATTAAATCCAATGAATCAAGCTGACCACATAAATTCATCAAATTTAAATATTCAAAACATATCATTACGAAATAAATTGTCAAAATAATGAAACGATGAAGAAACAAGATGTACTCTAGCATAAGTGGTATTGATTCCACTGGATTCGAGAGCATCGAGCAACACCAACTTCAGATCCCTGGCCAAGTTTTGTGGCTGGGATCCACTACAGCAGGCCACACGGTACCTTGGGAATTTCGAAAGACGGGGAGGAAGACAAAACGCAGCGTA